>AYEL01087104.1:0-40476 GCA_000484575.1 Olivierus martensii
AAATTAATTAGTAAAAATAATTTATAGAATATAAATATATAATATTATTTTTATTAAAGAATAATTTAAGAAATATTTAGGCTTTTAATAATAACAAGAATCACAGATTTAAAATTATAATTACCGCACAGATCTCATTCTGTCCTGTATCTCGATCCGTGTTTACGTTTTGATGTTAAAGTCATGACAGCGACGGACAAGAAAATCGATTATGAGCTAAATTGTAAAGCATTGAAGCTGTGATTGAATTGATTTTACACAGTCGGTAGTTGAAATAAAATTAGAATCCGTCGTAGAAACGACAAACTTCAATCTACTGCATTTTTACTGGGAAAAATATACTTCGAGGAAGTGTTTAATTTGTTTTTCCCTCTTTCTACATCCTTTTCAAAATTAAACGGCGTTAAAAATTGTTGTTTGTTTAACAACTTTTAATATATTAACTTAATTGTTTAATTAATTGTTTCTAAAAACGGAATTTTTTGGGCTTTTTCCAATTGTACAATTCACAATGTCTCTAGCAGGATATTATGTTTCGTCCCAAATGTTGATAGTATAGTTTAAAAGAATGGAAACGCTTCAAAGATAAAATTATTTTAATTAAAGTTTGAAATTATATTTTAAATTATTAAAAATAATCAAGTTATCAGTTTTTCTAGCAAATTTTATTTTTAAAAATCTTTTAATCTATTAATTTGACAGTTTTAAATCTATAAACATGTGCATATTTTATACATGTAAAAATCTAACATAACATGAATTCTTTTGGGTACACAAGAATTATTAGAAATTCCTCAACAGATACGAAACTTATCTACATATTTTAACAACAGATATCTCGCTTTAGATACACTTTCTGCGTATCCATCATGCTCTCTTCTGTATCACTTCTGGAGTTAACGGGACGAAAATTATATACTTATATTCTATTTTTTAATAATTAAAGCAACTTATATATATGCGTTTTCAGCCAATGGCATTATATTTAATCAATTTTTATAAGAGAGAAAGGCAAAAATATCGAAGCAGTAAAATTGTTTCAATATCTTCATCCCCATCATTTCTGAATACGCACAATTACCCATTTATATTCCGCTGGCTCACCCTCCCGTTCTTTACAAATGGACTATTCCCGTAATCGAAGCGAAATAACAACTGAAGGAAGCGACTGAGAGAAGAGAGGGGGTGGAGGTAGGGGTGAACAGATAATGAGAAATACCGTAGCAACACATTCAACTCACGTAGTCCGACAGTCAGATCAATACTAGATTTTACAGCCGGATGTTGAGATGTATTGTGCCACATCGGGACAGAAGTTGCTATCTAATTGTTATCAGTATTGCTATAGACACCGGATTCTGATATTTTATTACTCTCTCGCAAAATTTTATAATGGCTTTTAATGCGGTAGATAGAATAGAAAATTCCGGTTCCGTCTACGATTTGTAGTTTTAAACATTTGCAGACCAGTTAAAGAAATTAAACTTCTATAGGCTCAACAGAAATTTGTTTTTGTTAGCTTATTGACGTTTAATATCTTCAACTAATAGCAACCATTGCTTATTTTACATTTATTAACAGCAATCTGAACTATATTTGAAATCCAGTTAAACATTCGCATCTAAAGAAATCTAAAGGATCCAAATGAACGTGATTAAAGGAACGAATGAGTCGTACAGGATAACTTTATTTATTTTGCATAAGAACTTTCTAAGACATCATTGCTTTTAACTCATCGTTTTGGTCAGACCTATGACATTTCTTAAATTAACGCTTTGTTTTTCTGCTAATCTCATTCTTAAATCGTTGCGTTTTATAAAGGAAAAATTGTTAAAAGGAATGGAATCAATGTATACTTATTTATATACTCTTAAATGGACTGAAATACGAAGCTTTACTAGCAAACACAATCTGTATTATTATTTTTCAATAATAATACAGATTGTAAGTATTATTTTTTTCTATAATAAACTGGATATCTAGTAATGTACGCTTACTTCTGTTTAGGGGAAAAAAACTACATGAAAATGTTTTGCATTATCCTATTCCGAAATCCGTATAAGATGATGCTAAACACTTCAGTTAAAATTAGAATATCATTAAAATTATCTGTAGAGGTATATTCGAAATATAAAAATATATTAGAATGAACAGAGAAACATGAATACCGTTCTGAAGTGATTAAACTTGTTAAAATAGATGACAATCTGCTGGATAAATATTTTAATATTTAATGATGATTAGCTGCTTTCAATATCACTTCAGCATGAACTATTTTAACAATTGTCTTTATGTTTGTCCTTCAGATACACATTTAATTATACCCTAATTTTAACTATAATGTTCTGCATCATCTAATTCTGAAACCAGTATACGATTATATAAAACTTTTTCCGAATTTTTTTTTTCCTAAACAGAAGTAGGCATGCTTAATCAGACATCGAGTTTACATTTAAGAAAAATGAATAGTGAAGATAGTGTTTGATGATAAAGCTGTCTACTTCATTCAGTTAAGAGTATACTAATATGTAAGTACGGTTTGAATTGATTTCTTTTACTTATTTAATTTTGTTTAACTGTATCAGTATTTTTTATAGGTAAGTTTATTCAATTTATGCTTCGTTCATAAAATTTCTAATTTTAATAATATATTTGCATTTTTTTATTTTTTTTTTTGCTTTGTCATATATTCGTTTATCCGATGTTTGCACTGAATTAATGTATTTAATTTAATAGTTTGCACAATAAAGATTGTATCTATAATCAATTAGTAGAATTGAGATGAGAGATAGAATTCTATTATTGCGTAATTATCTATAGTATATCCGAAATCCATCAGAATAAACATTGTTCCATACAATACGCACTTAACAGCCTATAGGTTATCTTTCCAAAGTAATTTTATCTTTTTAAAATATATTACTATTTGTCAGATAAATATTTTAATATTTAATGATGATTATCTGCTTTCAATATCACTTCAATGTTAGCGATTAATTATGTTTCCTTAGTGCGATAAATTATCGTTGCGCTGTTATAATTTAATATTTTCATATAGTCGTAAAGAGAGGTTTCTTATGATCTTGTAGATTGACTCACGATATTTATGTGCTTCATTTATATATTTTGTAAAAATTTCGAACAAAGTTATACAATACAGTATCTTTATTCATAATAGAATCATACTATGTCACATAAACATAATTATATTTAATAATAAATATATTTTTCTTCCTGCAGGACATGTAATATCATGAAAACAGAAATTGAAGATAGCGACGAGTGTCCGGCGCCTCTGAATTTGGTGCTCAGTAGCGAACAAACCAATACAACTTCTAGAAGAAGGAAAGTTGGAAGACCTCGTAAATTAATCCGACCTACAATACCAGTGAAAATTGAATCGTTTGAGCGCTCTGCAGATGGTCTTTTGCCTTGTTCCGTGTGTGGTAAAAGTTTCGTATCTCTTAAAAACTTCCTCAGTCATCAAAAAACTCACAC
The DNA here is from genome assembly GCA_000484575.1 of Olivierus martensii. NCBI lineage: Eukaryota > Metazoa > Arthropoda > Arachnida > Scorpiones > Buthidae > Olivierus > Olivierus martensii. The sequence goes on from AYEL01087104.1 coordinate 3,499, forward strand.
CAATCAAAGACCTTATCAATGTCTGGATTGCGGACGCAAGTTTTCATTACGAAACACACTAGTTTGCCACACTAGAGTGCATACTAAAGAGAAACCGTATACGTGTACAATGTGTCTCAGGAGTTTTACCCAACCTAGTACCTTAAAGGCTCATATAATTTATAAACATACTAGAAAATTTCCTTATTTATGTGATGTGTGCGGACATGGTTTCATATCACCAGGGCACAAAGTCGAGCATATGGCCCGTGTGCATGGACTCGGTCTAGCATATGCAGGATTCCAAGTCAAAAGAGAATCTACAACAGATTCAGTTTGATGTTTTTTAAATTATTTGGAATTTTGTTGTGGCATTCAGATTTTCTTGAAAAAGTTTGTTATCGAGAAGTAGGAAATGCTCAATGTCTTACTGAATTGCTCAATAACTAATGATAAGGAGAAAAGGGTTTTCTTTGGGCTTTTCCATGTAAAGCATATTAAAAACTCGCATTTTTTTTCTATAACATGAAGTGTTAAATTTATTTTAAATACATATAACTTATTTCATTTCCCATTCTTTAATTAAGAGGAAAGAAAGATTAAAAGTAAGTTTTCGGGTTTAGAAATTTTATATTTGTATCTATATATAAAATAAATAAATAAGATTTAATGAAATATGGTTTTAAACAGCCTTTATTAATATAAATTTTTAACAGTAATAGCCTATTGCACGCATTAAGGTTCTAATGCAATGATAGGCTAATTTCATAGATATATATAGAATAAAGAACATAACAGCAACATTTTATTGATATAGGGTTACTACAGATACTTAACTCTAATAAAGTTAAGTATCTGTTTTTAATTGCTTTCTAACCTTCTGCTTCCAAACTTTGATTCGAGAACTTGAGTCACCTACGATAGAGCTGAGGTCTGTCAGATTATTGTTTTTAGATTATTTAGTCCTGTCAGATTATTTAGTTGTAGAATATTTGCTGCTTCTTTATGCCCTTATAAGACTCTATCATTTACGAAACTGCAGTTTTTCCAGTTTTTATTAGAAACAAAATTATTAAAAAAATGCAAAAAAATCAATTAATTAAGTAATATTAGTTTTATTTTCATAAAATTTACAAATTCTTAAAATAATAAATATCTAATATAGTTGGCCTACACAAATATCAAGTTATGAACTAAATAGTGTCAAGGCCATGGAGTTTACATTGGCCGGATAGAAACCTGATGAAACAATTGCTTACTACCAGCTGGTCCGAATCTCACACTCCAAATTTTTCCAGACAGTCTGAATCTGAAGTCCTCCTGAATAACCTCCCTCACATTGAATTCATTCTTCAATTTTCCCATTGATTCCATCATAGATGTTGGCTAGAACATAGTGAATTCTGAGTGATCGCCGCCAAATACAATACAATATTATGAAATCTGTGGCGTAACAAACTATTTAGTCAGAGTATTAAGATGTAAAGTATCCTGAAGACTTTTTCAATCCTAAGATTCAGGATTAATAAATGAAGTAAATTCTGAAATTTAATCTATTTATTAAAATATCCATAAGCTATCATATAATTTACTATTCTCGCATAATTTCCCATTTTTTCCTATTTTTGATACTCTAAGGGAAATGGGAAAATTATTCTGATTTTACTACACTCATAACTAGTTCTTTAGACAAAAATACTATTGGTTAAAGATAACATAACCGAAAGCGTTTCATAAAAAGATTTAATTATTTTTGCCGGAAGATATAGTTATAAATGCAGTTATTTGATTTGTAAATTCTTTTTATTTATATATTCTGATTTTATTGTAAGCTTAAAATAAAATATATTATTAATCTAGTATCAAAAGATATTTAAAAAAATTTAAATCAATAATTAAAAAAATAGTAGAGATTTTATATTCAAAGTTATGAAATAAAAGTCAGATATAAGACGAAGTTCTTTAGAAAAAGTTCCATTATCTTTTAATATGTTTCGAATAAGAATTTTATAGATATTTTTTAGCACTACTTTTCAACTGTGGGCTGATTTAATAAGTGAAAGGCCTTAGACTGCTTACATCGTAGTCTACACCGGATTTGCATTTTTTGGGACCATAGGACGAGCAAGACTTAGGACCCTAAAAATAATAATCATCTCTGAAATAACTTATAACTTCGTTATAACTTATAATGAACAAAAATTCTAATCAGCTACATCTAATTTTAAAGGCTCCTTATAACTTATAAGGAACCTCAACTACGTCTAATTTTAAAGGCTCCTTATAACTTATAAGGAACCTTTAAACTTTACTTTCTATCTAGCAATTTAATAAAAACCTATTTTTTTCTTATTAAAAGTTTATAAAAGTTTATAAAAGTTGAAAACAGATTGATAATTTTGGGACCCCTAGAATCGCGGGGCCCTAGGACGCAGCCTAGTCGGCCTATATGTAAATCCAGCACTGACCGTAGATCAGAAGTTGGAGAATGTAGAGGTTGGAATCAACAGACTGAATCCACATTTCTCGAATAAATTTTTTAAGTGAACATATTAGGGTTTAGTTCCGGATCCTTTGAGCTGGAAATAGTTTCTGTGAGACAAATCCTGCCGATACTAAATATGGAATATATGTGGATTTGGAATATATTTTCTGTTGGTACATTTGGAGTTTGCTACATATCATAAAATACAAGTTATGATTAATATTTATAGAAATTAATTTTTCATTGTTTAAACAAATTATAGCAGAAATATCTTTAATCGTAAAATTTCTTCTGTTTTAGTCATCCCTACACTTACGAAAATTTATATGCTTTCCTCTATTATTCTGTTTTATTTTAAGTTTATTATTTTATAAAAAAAATTAAGGAGCTAATGACTTGGTCCAAAATAAAACAAGACTAAAACATTTCTTATATTCTGAATAATATCGTGTAATTTAAAAATTTAAATTTCAAAATATGAAGATATACACTATGTATTTTCAAGAATATAAGTACTATATTTTAATTTAAACAAACCATATTTATAATAAAGTAAAACAAGAGATTTTATGCTAATATATAATACATTAATCCAGGGATTATAAATCTCTCAATCTCGGGATCGGATTCTCCAGAAGTGACCGGAATCACGGGATAGAAAACCCACATAGATACGAAACTTCCTTAAGGCATCAACATTAAAAATTCAGGCCAAATTCATAGATGTTCCAACTAGTGGAAATTTTATACAATTTAACGTGAATTATATATAACAATGTTTTTATTATAAGTATTTTATGTTATCAAATATGTAAATGTTAGTTTTTTCTGCTTTAGATTCATTTAGTATTATATAAAATATTTAATTCGTGAATTAAAAATATTTTACGAAATATTATTTTTAGTAAGGTATTTTTAAATATTTAAAAATATTCTTTATGAATAGTTTCCCCAGGTAATAATATTTACAGGGCAAGAGCTTACCGGGGTTTATCTCAATAAATTTTGAAATGTCAAAAAATATTGTTTACGTACTTTCCAGGGTTTTTCTCAAAAACTTTTAAAATATCAAAAAATATTATTTACGTAATATAAAACCTTAATGCAATATTCTTCGTACTTACTAAAAATATCTCCTAATATGGAGTTATCTTAAGAATTATTGCACTTTTATAATGCTGTCAACATTTTGTTTGCTGTTCGGACGCGACGCGTTTGTAAGATCGATGTAAATACTGGATTCGCATCATTCATCGTGAGTATCTAAGTCGATAGATCGATACTAACTTGTAGTAGAATACTACAATATCAAATAGCAAAATTTCGATTATCTTAAAATAAAAAAATCCCGATAATGCATTTCCCCCAAGTACGCCCTTACCCCACTCCTTTTATTCGTTTGTATGCATGCATATCGTCATAAATAAAATATTAAATATTTTTTTAAATATCTTATAAAGTAAATTCGATACCAAATCAAATTCTGGTGAGAGATACTGGGTTTCTAGTTTGACCGTAGATATAAAGAAGAATGATGTGATGGAGAAGATAAATCCATATAGTCAAACGATCCAATATAACGAAAAAATTCATAGATAAAAACCAATTTATTATATCTGAAAAAAAAAAAAGGAAAAATTTAGAAAAAACTTAAATATCTTACGACTTATTCTGTAGTTTAACTTCGATAAAACTAGCAATATATATTTGAGTAATAAATTAAATAAGGTGGAGTGGGGTAAGTGCAGAGCGGTTTTTACAAAACTGGACTTTAAACGAAGGTATTTTAACCGATCGTATAGATATTTGGCAGGGTCGTTAACAATCGCATTGTGCATCTATTACCGTATAATTCACTTTTGAAAATTTTATATTTGCGACAAAATCTTACAAAATGTCAGCTACTCCGCACTTAACACGAAACGAGGTAAGAGCGTACGTACGAGTTAAAAAGCTTTGAAGTTTATTTACGCACGCTAATTGGCACGAGCAGAATTAGGAACAAATCTACTATAAAATGCTTTTTTACCACATTAAGATAAGTTGTTTCATTTTAGAGCTATTCTTTGTTAAAGAAACAAAGATGGAACTCTGAAATGTGCGAACATTTGAGATAGCTCCAGAACACAGATTAATAGCTAAATTTATCGTTAGCACATACGAAAGGTAATTTCCTATACTGTATTTTATGACAATTATAGATTGATTTTCTAAATTTTCCATCATCTTAATCGGAAAAATGCGAGAAAATTTTTTTAAAATTTTCTAAATTTCTCATTACATGCAATAATTTTTATTATACGTTAAAATATTTTTATTCGAAATCTCTTTGATGTACCAAAAAAAAAAAAAACACTGATAACTTCGTCCGTGACAGGATTCGAACCTGCAATCTTCTGATTCGAAGTCAGACGCCTTATCCGTTAGGCCACACGGACTTACTCTTCTTCTGCCCATCTTCATCAAAATACAGTAAAACCTCGATTTTATGGACATCATCCCAAAAAATAAAAGAAATAATATTAATACAATATTTGCATAAACTGTCTATAGTATAGACAGTGCTGTCTACATCCAGCATTTCTTATCTGCACTGGTGCGTGTAAAATAAAGCACTCATTTATTGCATAATGCGTCATTTTTTTTAACAACTTACCTAAATTTAATATACATGTATGTAGGTACTTTAATTTAATTTAAAATACTCTATGTAAAATAATACAGTTTTTAGGCATAAGTCACATTAATTAGTACAGGTATGTTGAAAATGCTAATTAATGTTTATAAAAAAATGTTACTTCGATTTTACGGACTAGTCTTGCCCCCTACAGTCCGTAAAATCGAGGTTTTACTGTACTTCCGAGTCGAGAGACACCTGGCTTTTCATGGCATTACGTATGACGTCAGTCGCGATATCATGCAGTTATAAGTATTTTCCTTTAAACTTTCTTCCTGCAGTTATGGCGCTTCTAACAAAATTAGCAAATAAAATATTTTTAAATGTATTTAATTAGATAAAGGAAACATCGTACAATTGAAATGTTTAGTACTACATGCATGTGTAGTTATAATTATATATTAAAGCAATATATGGATATTATTATTACGTACAGTACATGATTTATAATTGTCCGATCGTTTTCGGAACAGTTTTGTTAGAAAGAGCATAAACAAACATTATGTTCTGGTACTTTTTCAGTTATCGGCAAAAACTATTGGACAATTATATATTTCCGAACAGAATAATAAAACATTGAATTTATTAATTTTGTTTGAAGTGCCGTAAGTGAAGGAGGAAGATTTAATAGGAAAATATTTATAATTGCATCAAATTATAATATATATTATATTAAGCAAGGTGATATCGCGACTGATGTTACCTTGCTTAATATAATTAAGCAAGCTTGCGTAATGTCATGAAAAGCCAGGTGTCTCTCGACTTATAAATATTTGATGAAGAGGGGAATATAAGAAGCAAGTCCGTGTGGCCTAATGGATAAGGCGTCTGACTTCGAATCAGAAGATTGCAGGTTCGAATCCTGTCACGGACGAAAACCTTATTTTTTTTGTCACATCGGGAATTTCTAATAAAAATATTTTAATGTATAATAAAAATTACTGTATGTAATGAGAATTTTGTAAAATTAAAAAAATTTCTCACATTTTTTAAATTTAGAAAGTCCATCTATAGTAGTAGTAAAATACAGCATAGGAAATTATCGTTTATATATGCTAACAATAAATTTAACTACTAATTTATATTCTGGAAATTTATGATTCGATTCTCAGACATGTCATATATATCATAGAATGAATAATTATTGGGTAACTATAGGAATTCAATACATTATCAAAATAAAATTTTTTAGATACCAGAGCCAGGACGCGAACCCGGGTCCTCATGCGTGGCACGCCGACACCGTTACCACTCGGCCACCCGGCCGCCGGTTATTGCTGTTTAGTTACGTCAGCCTATGGATCTTGAAAAAGGCAATTATGGTCAAGAAGATGTTCTATGGAAAAACCTTTAGAAAACTGAGTGATACAGGAAGCAAAGTGAAGAAGCGGAGATTGGGAAGATTGCATGATTTCCTTTAAGAGAGCAATTTTGACACAAAATTTTATAGACATGCACATTGCGAATTGGGAATTCAACATTCTCACCGAATTATATTCGCTTCCGATTATCCCCTGCTCGCCAGTCTTAACAAGATAACCTCAACCCTTTTTTGCTTTCCTTACTTTTATATTAAAGTATACTACCACAAAACCGCAAAAAGCCTCTTCTTTAGTCCATGGATATTTGTTGATTAAAGGAATCAACAAATATCGCTCTTGTGTTGAGTTTGACATCGATTTGCAGGGCCGCATTTACTATAAGGCGCATTAGGCGCAAGCTGGGGCCTCACTCTCTGTGGGGCCACATTTTAAAACCTTACTCCTCACAATATAAAAAACACCCCGGTTATAATTGCAAAATAAAGTACTTATTTTTAAATATTAAATTCATAATTGAAATAGATTCGTTATTTTGGGAAAATTTCTATAGAATAAAGAATAATTCATAGAATAAACGAGTCATTGGTAAAATCTTTTGACCATAAAATAAATAAAATTAATCTCATTTGATTCTTTAGTCACAAATGTTATTATAGAAGAAATAGTCTATCGTTAATTTAAAAGCTATAACTAATATTAAATTAATGATTCAGTATTAGTTCTGCTAATTATTTATTATATTATCAATAAATTTAAATATTTTTTCCTCGAAATTTGAAAATATTTTCTTATATGAAATATTCTCCATTTTCTTATTAAAATTATATTTTTATGCAACAATAATTTCTTGTATAATTTCGACTTACGAGAATTCTTACATTGCCAAATATATCTAAAAATTAATCATCTCTATACTATATTAATACAAGTACTGTACGCGATATTTTTCGTGTTGTGGTCACTCTTATCTTTTTGTATCACTCAGTCAGCAGAGTGGAATTTACTGATTCGCAAGCCAATCTATTAAGAAATTCAGATAGATGTACATAATAATTTTTAACTTTTAAATTGATCTTTGATCTATCCTTCTGTAGTTGTCAAAAATCGTATGCGGTTATGCATGACGTCACGCTCCAGACTGCATAGCATAAAAGTTGTCAGATGACACCAATATGACGTCACTAAACAATATCGGTGCGAATCTCTGATATTTTATAATTTAAAGAATCTTAATTATACTTTTATTACATAAAGCAATCTAAATCTACACTTGTGTAAAATGTATTTGTATAATTAATTAACTCGCTTAAATAGTAAACTCTAAATTAAATGAATGTATTGTTTAGTATCTCTTAGCAAGTGTATAAACAGAAAAAAAAATCACTAAAATAATAATAAATTACAGAATAAATATTTAAATTAGATTCTTGAAACATATTATTGTATTTGATTTTCCTTTTTATCACAATTTTACATATTCATTTTTTAATCTATTTTTCCATTTTTATAAAGCAATAGTTTAATCCATTCAAAACTCGAAAATACGGCCACTGAAAGATGTGACTTTAATTAAGAGAATGCGATTTACTCGAACATTTATAAAATCTAGTGTTTTTTTTTTTTCGTTTCTAAACGCATTTTTTAGAATTTTTTCTAGCTTATTTTCCTGATTACGAATTGGCAACACTAGCTTCATTAGTGACTGAAAGTTTAAACATGGCGAAAACGGCACGTGTCGTACGTTCTGAGGATTCAGATTTGATACCAAAAACAAATATTTCTAAAATAAAAAACAGACAAAGAAGGTTCAATAGTGACTGAAAGTTTAAACATGGCGAAAACGGCACGTGTCGTACGTGCTGAGGATTCAGATTTGATACCAAAAACAAATATTTCTAAAATAAAAAACAGACAAAGAAGATTAGAAGAGTATTTAAAATTAAAAAGGGAAAAACAAAAGGTAATATAACATTTATACCAATGAAATTATTCTATAATATGTAGCTGTCACATAGGAAATTTTAAGCAAAACAGTCATTTGTATAATCAGTTCCGAATTCAATTGAAATATGTGCAGTACATACAAGCTGAATAAATCTATAATTGTATTTTATACTTGAAAATAAAAATTTTGTTAATTAATGAATAAAATACATTAACTAAAGAATAAAATGTATTTAAAATTGATTAATTGATTGATATATAAACAATAATATAAATTATTAATTTTTTGTTTTATTTGTGCTTTATAAAATTTTTAAAATCACACTACAGCATTATAATTTGAAGTGGAGAATAAAAACTTATAAAATAAAAATGTAAATTTCTTATATACTATATCCATTCAATCGAAAGATTTAACATAAGTTCTTTATTATTATTATTTGTTTAAAGGCCAAGTTTTCATTTCTTTATATAAATAAATCATTGTTTAATCATAAATTATTCATTTTTTTACCTTAATTTTATATGGCCAAATTTTATTGTTGAGAACAGAATTGTTTTTAATATTATATCTGTGGGAAATCGATTCTTGTATATAAGGTCTTGCTTTCTGAATGCACTTCAGTAATAAATTAAATCATAAAGTTGAAAACATCTGTGTAATTTTTATTAAAATTGCTTAATATAGAATTGCTTTTTTTGTGATTTGATGATATTGGAACTTAAATGATACTGCAGTATTTATTTGCTATATCAAATTTATTCTATATTATATAGTTTGGATATTTTGATAAATGAAAATATTTAAAAAATATATTATTCTTTTAGGCTAGACGGAAATTGCGGAAAAAAAGACAGCAAGAAAATGAAATTTTGGGAGATGATGTAAGCTTTTATATTAGTTTTTGTTTTTTCTTATATTTTAAAATATTTATTATAAAAACTGAATAAAACAATTGAGAATTTAATATCTAAATCATTCTATACATTGAAATTTGTATAGAATGTTTTCTTAAGTAACGTTGTACTGAAGATGGACTTTAATCCGGTCCAAAAACGTTATAAGTGATTAAAAGCCTTTGAATACATTGCTTGAAGTTTTTTAAGTTGTTATACCAAGTAGCAAACATAATACATCAAAAACTTGCAACCAAATACAAATTAATAAACACACTTACACCGTACTACAAATACATACCAGACATAATCCTAGAAAATTCAACACATAAGATGTATTATGACAGAACAATCCTAACAGACAAAACCATACACCACATGTACTATGACAGAACAATCCTAACAGACAAAACCGTACACCATAAAAACAATCCTAACAGACAAAACCATACACCACAACAGACCAGACATCACTGTAGATAAGCAAAACAAACATTATAGACATCTCAATACCAGACACACACAACATCCAGGATGCATTCACCCAAAAAATTAGCAAATACACAACTCTCACAAGAAATTAAGCATTTCTGGAGAATGCATAAGGTAGTCACAGTACCCATCATTATTTCCTCAACAGGAGTAATCCCTCACACACTACACAAAAGCCTCAAAACTTTAGATCTACATCCCAAGACATACATAACATTACAAAAAGCATCACTACTCAATACATGCAACATAGTAAGAAAGTTTCTCAGCATTGACACAGACAATTAACACACCATTAAACATCACAAATAGCTATGTCTTGATTCATGTCCGACATAGCACTTTGACCCAGAGTTACTCCATGCCCACATTGATGTACTTACATAATAATAATAATAATAATAATAATAATAATAATAATAATACACAAGTAATAATAATAATAATAATAATAATAATAATAATATAAATAATTAAAAAACACATAACATGAATAAAAGACAAATAGAATAGAATAAAACTAATGAAAACATAAATGTAAAATCTGATTCTAACCTTAACAGGGTTTTGTGTAATTTAATGTGCGAGAGACAGACAGAACTCATGAACATACCCATGAGAGAATCTTTTTTTTTTTCTTTTTTTCATAGTTTCCTTAGTTTCTTGAACTGATAACATTTCCTTTAGTTTCTTGAAGTGAAAACAAAAATATTGACAAACACAAAAATGATGACATTCACCCAAACACAGACATACTTGAAGAGAAGTGAAGAAGGGATGAGCTGAGCCACAGCCAGCTAGCTAGAGCCAGAGTCAACTAGCACAAAACTCTGTGTAAACTGTTGAAAACCCTCTCTTTCCTTTTTCACTCCTCCTACTTTCTTTAAACTTTCCAATCATGCCAAAGTGAAGAGAAGGTTTAAAACCAAAATTAAACTCTTCATTTGACAAGGGAAATTCTTTCTTGCATCTCAGTGGTATAGAAAACTGTCAAAATAAAATTATTCTAGTTTACTTTAATCAGGATCCATGACCTCGAGTCACTGGATCCCTTGGTTTGTTTCTCTCTCAGGTATATTTTATGAGTTTATCTGACAAGTCTAACATTCCGTTTCCCTCTCCTGATCAAAAAGTCAATCAAAAATAATACAGTTTTCCCAGTTAATTTCGTTAGCTTTACAATACAAATGAAGTTATTACAATTAATCCATACAATTAATTTAGTTAAAAAAGTTTCCAAGAAGGAACTAAAATTATGTTTTTCAACTTTCACAAATATTTGTCAAAAAGAGAACTTTCTGACAAAATAGAGCGCTCTAAAACAGCTCATCTTGCATCACATGATTCGTTAGTTCAGTTGTTAATTGTCCTTTTCTTTAGAATCAATCCAAATCCGACAATATCATTATTAAAATTAATAAAATAATAACCATATTAAATATATTTAAATAAATGATAATTAATATATTATAATTAAAACAAATTATTTAATTAATTAAAAATGGATGTGCAACAGTTCATTAGTTTTTAGTTTCTTAAAGATGATTTCTAGACAATAGAATAATAGAATAATAGAATCAGACTTTGTTCGCAGAATTTAAAATAATTATTTTAAAATAAATAAGATAATTATATAATAATTATATAATTATTTTAAAATAATATTTAGAATTTAAAATAATTATTTTAAATTCTGCGAACAAAGTCTGATTCTATTGTTTGTTGTGTTATAAATTTGACACCTGCAAGTGGTGTGATGTCGTAATTTCAGATTCCATTGGAAGAAAAAAAACGTCTGTCCAAGATCTTACAAATGTAACAAAAACATACATTTCGATTTTATTAAAGTGTAATCATTTTGTTTCATTTAAACATGCTGTATTATAACTAACCTGTATAAGCCGACCACCTGTATAAACAACCAGTTTTGATTGGAACAGGAGGTAGTCATCTTATACAGGTTCTACTGTATTAGGTCCATTGAAACTAATATAATATCAGTTATTCTGTGAATTTTGAACTTCTGTAGCTTTCATCTCACCTGTGGTCTGCCAATAAATGTAATCTGTTTAGAGGTATCTTAAAGTGCTCTATCAAATGGTGCTATCTATTTTCAGAAATCAAATTCACAAAATCATCAAAGTCCCTTGTTAGTTTAGAGAGTAATCAATTCATCCTCTTTATAATTAATTATAATTGTAAAGAGGATTGTAAAAAGGAAATTGTAATATTAATTATAATACTACCAGATATAAAACATTGTTAAGAGAACATTCTTATATTCTCACATCAGATCAGTGGGAATGATTTAAAGTAAATGACGTTTCAAGCTAAGAGAGTTCATTGGGAGAAAGACTTCTGGTCTATAACATGTAATTTCTAACTGATGAGACAGAGAATGTGAAAAGTGAGTCAACTCAAACTAAAACATAATACGTTAAATAATATGGAAAATAATAATAAATAATAAAAATAATAAAATAATAATAGGATAGGTCAGAATTAACTTCTTCACAATGTTCGTCATTTATTGAAAGAGTAACATTCTGTGAAATAAAAAGTGTTTCAGACACAACTTTTTATTTGTTGTCATTAATAATCAAAAAAATAAATCTATGTGACTATTTAAAACACATTTATAACATTGGTATATTTGAATAGAAACAATTGCTAATGCACATATGCATCTATAGTCCATACCAGGGGTCGGCAAACTGCGGCTTGCGAGCCACATGCGGCTCTTTGGGTACCTACATGTGACTCTGAAGTAAAATTAAAAATGAAAAAAAAAAAAAAATTCATAGCATAAGCAGACTGCTATAAAAGATCTACAGAAGGCAGACTCAATGGTTTTCAATATTAAGAATAGGACTCATGAGTTGAGAAAATTTGCATTTGGTGTTCTCAGCATTTTTGGGTCTGCATATTTATGAGAGCAATTGTTTTCTAACATGAATTTCACTAAATGTGAATTAAGGAGCCAAACTGAGAATTAGCTAACTTGGGATCGTGCCTTAAATTAAAAATGACTAGCTACATACTGTAGGGGGTCGGAAATCCCCCCTTTCCTTTTGTTGCAAATTCGAATCGATATCAAATGACGCAATTGATATAAATTTTAATGATGCAGTTCGATTCGAAAACAGGATATATCAAATTGCTTGATTATTTTACTAGACAATAAATCTTGGAAGGTTTATTCAAGAATCAATTCAAAGTCTAAATGGATGACACCTAAGATATCTGATGATTGTGTAAGAGAGAATAACAACTATCCCCGGGAGAGAAAGGTGAGAAGAGGTCAGCCAAATAAAAGAGCTGGAGAGACCAAGGTACACACTTTTCACAAAGTCAATCTCTTTCCAATTGGTCTTAGAAGCTTTTGGTTCAGTCGAGACATCTAGCTTTTGGATTCCAGTCTTACGACAGCTTTTGGTCTCTGGTCGAAACATCACTTTGGTCTCTGGTCTAATCATCGCTTTTGGTAGCTGGTCTAATCTCGGGCGTGGTCCGAAAGATAACTCTGACCAAAACATCGTTCTCACCGAACGCCGTTACCGAGACATCAAGTTGCCGCGGCTCTCCAAGAAGTCATTGTCGCATTCAACAAGTCCTTCCCTGATTTGAGTCCTTGCGCTAACGAATTTTGTCAAGTATTCACAGTCGCCGACCGCTGGAGCTACAAGATCAACTGTTTGTGTGTATCTGTATTGCCATCCGGGAGATAGATTACGACAAGAATTTGGACTAAAGACTGTTAATTGATAGACTAAAGACTGTTGTTGTGCCATAGATATCCACGATAAGAAGTCATCAGATTTGCAGGTATTTCTCTCCAACTTTGTGTCGGGAAATGAGATTTTATTTTTAATTCTCTCTCATGTTTATTTATATGTTAAAATAAAGAAGCTATTGAATTTATTCAATGTTACTCTCCACCTCTATCATTCGAGTCGTCAGCCTCATTCGTCATCCTTGCTCACACATTTAACATGGACTGGGTTTTTAGGCCATTTGCCTGTCAATTCCGCTTTTCTGTCCGTCCGGAATTCCACAATACGGACATACAGAAACTTTCTAAGAAAATGCAAGCTCATTGCTCATGCTGATTATAAATCAATGAGAGCAATTTGTGTGCAATTATTTTTGTTTTTTCTTCATATAATAAATATATAATTAATATTATAACAACTTATAATATTAATTAAACCTTTTCCTTATTTTTAAAATATATTTATGGTTCATGAATAATTTTTAAATTGTCCTGAGGGCAGGTTTGGCTCTTCTGTCTCAAAAGTTTGCCGACCCCTGGTCCATACCAATAGTTTTAGCTGGACGCATTTATGCAGTCCATAGCACTTCAAAGGATTAATTAAAAAATATGTATTTATTTATAAATATTACTTATTTTATTTATATATATAAGCCATATTTTGAGGGGCCTCACAAAAATATCCAATCAGGCCTCAACTATGTTTTATAATGGTCAAGTCCAGCTGACCTCCATGATATAGGAAACATGATAGGGCCTGAATTAATACCATTATACAAATGATTGAAAAGTGGTATTAAAAAAAAATAATTACAGAGATAATATCTGTGAATTCTAAGCTCTTTTATTAGAAAATAATTTTGTTTATTCATAAATCACAGCATATAACTGTTACACAACATTTTATATTTAAAGTTTACGATTATATGATATTTTTTCATTCATTTCATTTCATTCCATTATTTAACAATAATGTTTAAATGATAAAAATTACCAAATATACATTCTAGTACCAAAAAAGCAATTTAGAAACATAATCCCAATTTATAACACAAAGTCTATGAATTTTTTGGTTTCAGTTAATATCACTATTTTTAGGAATCTAAACCTGATGTTAAATGAAGATTGAGTATATGTAGATTTGCAATCCTACAGCTAATCAGAACAGGATTCCAAAATTTCAAGGATTGTCTTTATTTTCTAGAATTATGACTGTATAGAAAGTTGCATAGACATTGTCTTTTATTATTATAGAAAATCTTTTTTACGTATGTTTATTAATTAAACATATGATACTATTCAAAAATAACTGCATCATTTATATGTATTAGAATATACAGCTAAAAAAAGGCAGTATATGGTACAGGTAACCCTTATATAACACAGCTTCCTACAACACAGTTTCACTGTAATATGATTAGAAAATTGAGAAAATCCTCATATAACATGGTACTTCTATAACATGAGTTTTAATTAACACATTTAGAAAATTACATTTATTCTCCTATAACACAAAACTTTTTTGATAATTTTTGTAAATCCATACTATGGACAGACAACACACACACAAAATGCAATCATTGAAAAATACCTTGCTAAAAGTAGTCATAAATGCAATTTTGCTAGTTTGCCATGAGAAGGATGATACACAGTCTATTTTCCATTTCAATTTGAAGTTGAGTTAATTGTCAACCACCGAGTATTTTGTGTTCTAAACATTCAGTTCTCGGATAAAAAGCAAATTTTTTATTCTTCAATAGAAGAATGTGAAATAAAAAAAAAATTATAGTATTAAAAGAGATTATAGTTTTTGTAGTCTTACAAGAAACGTTTTTATTCATAAATTTTTTTTGGGTGTGTGTTAAGGGACAATTGTTTTGTAGTGGGTTGATAAAAAATCAGAGTTTATAATCAACTGGATGCACCAGTAATGTCAAATTAAACAAATGATTTTGACAACTACACTTTTAACTATAAAAATATATATTTAACAAAATTTTACAGCAGTAAGGAAGATATAATTATTAAATGAATGTTACATAGACTATATACTTTTTTCTTTTTATTATTATTATAATATTCTTAATAAAAATTAAGTTTCTTATGTATAATTAAATATTTTTAATTGGTTTTGGAATGTAACTCCTTTTTTGTATTGATTCCAGGTCTCATATAAAATAGTTTCATACAACATGGTATTTTTTAGGAACTTATCTATCGTGTTATATGAGGGTTACCTGTATTGTCAAGTGCTCATATTGCATCATCCTAATAAAAGTTCAACAAGACTGCACAAAATAAAAACAAAAGTAAAATATAAAGCCCTTTAACAGTCAAATACTTTATTCAGAAATGTTTTCAACCCACTTAGTAGCTGAGGAAAGTGCAAAGTGCATTGAAAATGTTTTTAAATAAAGTTTTTGACTACTAAAAAGCTTTGTATTTTACTTTTGCATCATCCTGTTAAAATAAACTCTCTTGGATGATGTAATGTGCAACAGGTGATTTTAGCATCAAATAGATCAGCGTTTCTCAAACTATGGGTCGCGACCCCATTTGGGGTCACAAAGCGAAATGCTGGGGTCGCAAAAATTAAATTCAAATACTTGAATTTCAGTTTATATGTAATTTCACAAACGTCCAATATTTAACGTATGACAACATATGTATTTTCAACGTAGCTGGCTGATTGTGTTCATCTTAATAAGTGTATAAATGATTTATGTATTTGTATGTTTTATTTCATATTTAATACCTGGGGTCGCGAAAAATCTCGTAATGAAAAATGGGGTCGTGAATGAAAAAAGTTTCAGAAACGCTGAAATAGATGATTACAAATAGAACAAATAAGTGTGATGATGTAATAGTCTGTGTTATGTTTTAAGATTCGTATTCTTATAATGATTAAATTTTCACAGATGATGTTTATAAGTATAATTAATATTGCAACAATTTGTTGCAAAGATATTAAGAAAACAAATATACCCATTTCCTTGATTATTACTGCTAATATGCAAATATTGCAATTCTATTATATAATTGCATTAAAAATGAAACAGTATAGTAAAATAAGTTGTAGTACTATATGTTTGATATAAATTTTTTATTTACTATTCTTACTCATTCTATGGAAGGACAAATAACAGCTTTTGAGAAAACAGTATAATATCAATATTACATATTACAATTTTTTTCAGTATTACTATACTAAAATTTAATAATGATCAATTTTATTTTTATCATTACTAAAATAAATTTTTTACCTCCTTATTATGATAAGAAAATAGATTATGATTTTTCAAAACAACCCAGCGTTTTGTCCAACGTGCTCCAGTTAGAAAACTTTTGTGCATTTTCCGTTTGTATAACCAACCTTGACAGTCACCTTTTCCTAAATCTTTACAAGAAATACGTCTATTTGCTATATGAAACAATAATTATTAGTTATTTATATTAAAAATTATTTTATATTTTAAATTTCATAAGTATAAAGTTTACATACAAAATTTTCCAGTGACATGTGCTTTTCTTTTCAATAGTGGTGACTGCATTTTAATAAAATATAAAAATCATTATTATTATTATTGTTCATATAACACTACCTAACCTTATTATTAATAAGTTTTTACCTGTATTGATTTTTTGGCTTCTCTTCCAGGTGAGTGACATTTTTGAGGCACACCACCTACTACTACTACTTGGTAACTATATATAATAAAAAATAATTTGACTAATTATATTTCATAGATATAAAATTATCTGAAAATTATTTTATATAACTATTTCAAAATAAAATTTGTAGCAAATGTAAGAGACATTTTTGAATCCAATTTCATATATAATTTAGCATTCTGATTATTAACTTGTTCAATTTTAACTTTAAAATCCTATGCATTCAATCCCAATTATTAGATTTCACAAAACATTATATATATATATATATATATATACACAGTAAACCCTGATAAGATGCCCCCCCTTAAGATACCACCCTCGCTGACTGCCAAGAAATTTGGCAGAATGGATCTTCCTGATGTTAATGGAATAGGCAAACACCAATAAGATGCCATCCACAAGTAGAAACATCTAAACAAATATTCCTTTTGGTATTGTGTTTGTCCTCGTTAATTTGGCATTGTAAGATGACTTACATCCCAAAGTTCATCAGTATTGTATATACAGTATTAAAGCTCTCAGGACTCATTTGTAACCAGTGGGTGGGAGAGATAGTGTTAACAGTTATTCATGTCTCTCTTTAAGCCTGGATTCACATCTAGGTTGTAGAAAATTTAAGATCGCAAGAATCATATTCGTTTATTGCATACAGAGCAAATAAGGATATATATTGAAAAACCTCTAAAATATTTCCTATAATAATTATCCATATATGCTATATTTATCATTACATATTATAACAGTAATATTCAACCTAACTCCATATGCCAAATATGGCCCTTCAACAAATTTAATATAGCACATGTATGCATTAAAGCATACAAGACATAGCTATAAATAACATGCAACTATTAATCAGTCATGCAAGAGGCAAAATATATTTAGTTTGACAGCATTGAGATAAAGGCTATGCCATTCAATGGCTGTTTCTGAATCAAAGATATTTCCTTATACTCATATATAAGGCACTTTTTCAGGATATGCAAGAAATTTCATAACACTCAATTTATAGATAATGCTAAGTGTATATTTTCTGTTTTATATTTAATTTCAGAACTGCAATAGGTTAGGTACTTATACAATTTTTTGTTCAGAAAAGTTTTTATGCAAGATGAAAATTGTACAAATCCAACAATGATTAAATTTGATACACAGTGCATGAATATATGCATTGATAAATGAAATGATAAATAAAATTAATGATCATACTGTGAATGTAGATATGAAAATTTAAGGTCATAATTGATATCTTAAAAAAATAAATAAATAAATTGCTAAATGAATTTTTTATTTGCATTTTATAGAAATCCATTACAAACAAGAGACTTATATACCTGAGTATCTCTAAAACTGGGAATTCAAAATTATGTAAACTAATAACTAATTTGTATATTATAAAAATTTATTTCATATTTTTCCTTATATAATACATTATTGTTAATTTTTTAATGCCTAATTTTGATATGAATAATAAAACTTTAATCACTTTTTATCCAAATCTAGTTCCCATGTTACAAAAGATTGGACATTATATTATAAGTTCAACCTTACTGAAAAAGAGAAAATTAGGATTGTGGATCATATGGTCAATTTATCAATCTTTGTTAATTGCTAATATTAAAAGCTTATTATTATTTTATAAAATAATTAGACTAATAATCATGTATTAAAGCTATTTTTTTAATGAAATATATTTACCTTTTCATTCCATTGGCATTTTTAACTTCACAATCATCATCTATTTTATCATCCTGACAAAATATTATGGATTAATCAGATTATTTATTTATTTTATTATTTCAAATAAATTTATCAGTGTTTAAGTTTCAAATCATATGGAAATTGGTAACTTTTATTATTGTTATTATACTTCAGTTTAGAAAACTTCTTATACAGTTAATGTCTGTAAAAAAGTTATTGTATATGGGCTAATGCTTAGTGCCAGTAAATTTAAGGTGAAGGAAAACTGATACATATTTATGATTGCAAGATTTTTGTATCAAGAAGTTTCCTATGTTACAGTATTTAAAAATAATATTTTCTACAATTATATGTAACTGTCCTTTTAAAATGTGTTTTTGATAACTTGTACTATTATTCTGATTTTATACTATAATCATGAATCTGTCTCTACGAACTATAGAAAAACAAAACATTTTATGTTTTCTATCAATCTCTGGATGTTTATAAAAATATACTTCAGTGTTATTAATTTTAAATATGTATATTTTCAGTAGTTTGCAATCTGCAAGAACAACTGAATTACATAGTTAAAATTAAATAAAAACATGAAATATAGAAATAAAAATATGATAAAAATTTCAAGTCTTTAATGTAAATCAGTAAATGTTAACAATATTTAGAACAGAAGGAACAGAATATGTATTTGAAAAAAAAAAAATTATTATTTTTAACTTATTAATATGATTACATATGCATTTTATCTGTAAAACCTTATCAGTTCAACTATATTAAAAGAAAAATGTTACAAATTTCAATTTGAAGAATAAAATATTAATTGGAACATAAAAATTGTTAATGGATACTAAAAATTTATAGGCTATGTGAAAATTAACATGTTAAATATAGGTATAATGTTGACGAAAGACTTCAAGGAGACACCAATGATGAAGTTTAGCTTCTTAAAAATTTCATTCTTTAATATATGCAAATAGCAAATGCATTTTATAATATTCATCAGTTTTATAGGATTGGGGTATAAATTGATATTATTATAAACAAATGGAAAATTTAAAATATTTTTAAAAAAGGGAATTAACTAATACTAATCAACACTGTCCTCAGATATTATGTTCAATTTCTATTTAATTTAAAATGGATTGAAACTTAAATCTATAAGAATTAGTTAGAACTTCCAAACAAAATTACACACATCTTTCAAACATTTTGTCATCATTTGTTAGAAGTATTTTGTGTGTGTGTAAGAAAAGATTGGTAATTATGGCTTGATCATTATACTTTTGAATTTGTCTGAGAGCTGATAGCTGTCATATTTTTTAATCAGTTTGCAACACTAGCCCCTGATATAGTTCTAGACTATAGAACTGAAAAAACATTCAATACCATCTTCTTTCTATTTTACTTCTAAAAAGATGATGTGATTTTGCCGCAAAGATACAAGAATAATTTCAAAAGCAAACAAGTCTTACAATAATTTTTATATATTAAATAGAAAAAAATATTTGATTGCTTTAAAATATAGAATATTTTAGGTACAATATTCTATTATAATAACAGTTAAATTCAAGTTTCCTGAATAAATATATAAATAAAAGTTGTTCTCCTTTCATTGTTATTGTGGGGCCTGCAGAGCGACTGTGGCGTCAGGATATATTTTGATAGCCAAAACACGGATATGTGGCACTTTTGTGAGTAAGGATGGAGAGGAGGAAATCTCCAGTGATACAATGACAGACGATATAGTTGAAAAACAAACCTGGATTTTTATTGAGAGAGAGAGATCAATCTCTTTACAAATGCTGCTAACCCTAACACAGGGAGTAGTACATCTGAATACAACTGAGGATAAATACCTTTAAAATTGATAAAGTCTTTAGAGTTATAGTTGTCAAAATGTTCTTTGAATACACAAGCTGATTCTTCTTTGGAACAGTTCTTTCTCTTCCTTTATGACGATTTCTTCTTTATTTCTTTCCAATTCCTTTCGGTACACACACACATACAAACACAACTTTTGCTTTTTAATGGATTCTTTCCTTGGACAGCTTTCGGCGCACACCTTTCTTAACAGCACCTTCTCTCAGACTCGCTCTGACTTGGACGTTCTCTTCTTTCCCACATATTTTATTATTATAAAGTTTAACATTTCATTTACATTATTGCGTTCCTGGTGACACCTGCACGCAATTTGATCTCGCGTTGTCGCCATGATATCTTGAGTTTCCTTGAGATTTATGTTGTTGTATATAAAATTCCGCAGTTAAATGAGACACGTTAATCGATTGTTTATCCCATTTAATTTAACACCTTTCTCAGGATGTTTATATTTCTTTACACAACTATTTCTTTTATTTATAATTACATATAATCTCTCTCTTTTTTTGTGTTATTTTATTGGGAGAAGTTTCTGCAACAATGAGAAATTCCATCCATTTAAACTTAACAATTTTTTTCTTTTTCTCTTCAATTTATCTATTCATACAATTAATAGTTCATAATAAGAGAAAATGCACACTATACAATTATATAGTTGCAATTCTCCACATTATTAATGATATCTATGAACAGAAAATAATTTTAATGGTATTACATTATTTAATTTAAAAAAATCTTATTTATTAATTAGGGTGCATTTCTTTATTTTATGAGAGCCATTTTCATCATTAGTGCAGTCTTTCTGATCAGTTACCAATGACTGAAGTTAGTAGTCCAATAAGAAACAGTACCATGAAAATAAAATGGTAATGTCAAATTTAAACCCAGAAAATTACATTTTAATATAACATTATTATTTATATATATCATTTATCATTAGTTTTTCTTTTGCATGCTTTGAAATTATCCTCTGAAATAATACATCATCCATAGCAACACATACTTTTATGGATGGAGCCAGGATCTTTAATGAAATTGACCAGTTCTGTAAACAGTCCATTCAGTGATAAGAGGAAATTATCTCTTATCCCAGTCACAGAAATATCAAAACACATCAGTGACATTCTCAAGAAGAAAGAAACAATATCATCTATCACCAGTCTAATCAGTGAGAAAACTATACAATAAAGAAATGCACTTTTAGCTTATTGGGAAAGAATAAAAAATCTTATATAACTTAGCAAATATGAAATTTATTTAATATCAAAAAATTTCAAATTAAATTGTAATCAAAAGAAAAAC
This sequence comes from Olivierus martensii, assembly GCA_000484575.1. NCBI lineage: Eukaryota > Metazoa > Arthropoda > Arachnida > Scorpiones > Buthidae > Olivierus > Olivierus martensii. The sequence goes on from AYEL01087104.1 coordinate 25,620, forward strand.
ATTTTATAAATTAGTTTCCAAATTATTAATTTTCTAATGCATTAAAAAATAAAATGTTAGTGAGCAAAGCAGGAGCAAAAAGCAGCAAAATGTTAAAGTTCACCAAATTTCAAAAAATTTATATGATGCTTAAAACATAAATAAATACATTTTTTCTTATAAAGAATTCAAAATTTTGTTTAATATTTGAAAAATTTTTTAAATCAAAATTATAGAACAATCAGTAACTAAATATTAAAAATGTTGTTAGCAAATTCAAATTAATATAAAATTGATTCAATTTTGATATTTTGCAAATTTAAAAAAAATATTTCTAAAAGAGTGTCTAGACCAATGGTTCCCAACTTTTTTGGCCATGCCCCACCTAAGCATCTCTAAAATCACGATGCCCCCGTGGCATATAATTTTTATTATTCAAAAAGTGAACTCCTATTCACATGGAGAAAAGCCTAAAATGCTATTAACTTGGTCTAAACAGGCTTCCAAAAACATGGCATCCATGGAACAGAAAAATAAAAGAACAAAAGCAGAACTGAAGTACTGAGGAAGAAATCACTAAAAATTGTTAAAAATAATAATAATATAAATTAATATGAAAAAAACAGCAAATAAAGTTTTATAACTGTCATGTACATTCTGATTTTAATTTTAAAAATATTTGTCACAATATATATTTATATACTGTATATATTGCACCTAAAACCAAAAGAAATGAAAAAAATTCATTGTTAATAACTCATTCTTGAATTGCCCCCTTGTGGGGTGTGCACCCCACATTGGGAAACACTGGTCTAAACATTATATACTAAATATTATTTTTAATTTATATTAAAAAATAATTATTATTACATAAATTTGGATCTATTTCAGAATCTGCCCAATCGAAATCTGATATGAACCACTACCTTCAAATAGAATTATTTTGCTAAGAAATATAGAATGCATATTCTAAACATAAAAATATTTATCATCACAGGTAAATATCAAAATGTTTATAATAATACTATTTTTCTTTTCACTTTTCTTCTTAAATATAACTAATAAAAATTCAACAGCTCAATCAAGTGAAAAAACAAAATTTAAATTTATTACCATAGAATTTTCAGTAATAAATTTAAATTTTGTGTTGTTTTTTCACTTGATTGAGCTGTTGAATTTTTATTAGTTATAGGTAAATATCAATTTTTGAAGCTTTGATATATGAAATTCTTTCTTGTATAAGCAAGTATATCTGTACTGAAAATTTGATTTTTGAGTCTTTACTCCACTTTTATGAAAAATGTATAAAGAGTGAAAGTTTAAAAGCTGAATAAAGGCACAACCTCTTAATTGAAAGAATACATAAAGGTTTTCAATGACATCAGAGATATCATAAATGTTTTTTCATTGAAGAATTTAAATATTTAATAAATTTTTATTAAGAATTTAAGGTTTGTTTTATTTCTTTAAAACATAGGATAAATTCTGTCAAATTTCAATATAAAATGCAACTGGCCAGATTGGCTGCATGGAAACACTTCAGCTTTTCACTCAGAGGATCCAAAATCAAATCTGAAAATTATATCTCAAAATATCCTTTACAATCCAGGTGACTCTTTTAACCCCTTCCACAATTGTGAACTGTCATTACTAAGCAACATTTAAAATACAGGGTGGGCCATATAACCTGACAATTTTTTAAATGACAAACAATATCCAACATTATTCAAATATATATTTCTTATTATAAAATAATAGAATATAAAATGTCATTTGAATATATTACTTCACCTCATTCAATTTTTAAATAGCATATTTGCTAAATGTCCTCTGCCATTGTTCCTACATTACTTTAATCTCTCATGCAGATTTTGCATTGCTACTTGTAATATACTGTCTGATATGGATATAATTTCTTCCCATATATTGCTCCCAGTTTGCTAATGTTTCTAAATTTATTAATGTACACTTGCAACTTAAGATAACCCCAAAGAAATTAATCACATATTGACACTATACTAACAACGGAATATCTCCTCCTCTGGAAATAATGTAGCCTAAAAACATTTCTCAAAAAACTGCCATGAATATCCTGGCTATTGGGGCTGAAATAATATAATATTAAGATCAATCTCATGATGATGCAAAATTACAAACAGTTACACTGCCAAATTGATATAAACTCCACTACTACAAGCACTATGGCAGGAAAATAAAATTATACACAAAAAACATAAATAAAATAAGAATCAATCATAGGAAGAAGCACTTTCAATTTATTTTAAAATCATCATCAGCTTCCATTAACAATAGAATAACAAACAGAATTCCAAAGAATGCACACAATATTTTAAAGTTCACTTTAATATATTGTGCACGTTCTTTGGAATTCTGTTTGTTATTCTAATGTTTTCAAACTGGATAAGCTTTGAAATGGACTTTGAAGCTGCAGGGCAACTTTAAAGATCAACATAGCAGCCCACACCTATAATGGAGATCAGATAAAGGATGGGGTTCAACAAATTAGGCTGGAATATATCTGAAATTAGTAGACCTAAATATGAGCTTATGCTCCAGGTGGGTGCAAGCTAATGTTTTACCATATAACAATCTGGCTGACTATAACTGGATCAACTAATAGGTGAATATTCGCAAGCTGGATCAAGATCTCTCTAAATCATATAGAGATAAGGGACCTGGACTTAAAATGTGATCTTTAAAGTAATAAATTAAAACTATATATAGACTTCCATTTGTAGACTTCCATATGTATAGACTTCCATTCTCTTTAACAGGGAATATGTGCAAATGGCCACTCTGTATGGCATTCATAGATTATGAGAAAGCATTCAACACAGTATCTACAGAGGCAATCTTAACGGCATTAAGTAATCAGGGAATAGACTACCAGTACTTAGAACTACTGCGTATCATCTGTGAAGAAGCAACAGCCATAATATGATTACATAAAAATAGTAGGAATGATAATAAAAATCCAACGAGGAGTATGTCGAGGAGATAGCATCTCATCAAAACTGTTTACAGTTTGCCTAGAAGAAATATTCCAACAAATAAATGGATGGGAACACAAAGGAATAAACATCGATGGAGAATATCTCAACCACCTGAGATTTGCAGATGACATTGTACTGTTTGCTCAAACACCAAATGAACTGCAGGAAATGTTAAGTAGCCTGAAGACAGAAAAAATAGGACTGCAAATAAACTATGAAAAGAAGTAATCCCACAATCAGTGATGATAAAAGGCTGGATAATTGAAAGAATGGAAGAATACAAACACTGTTGTAGTGCTAAAAAAAAAAGAAGTACCAGAATGCTACCCTCTTAACAAAAAATTGGTGTTGGGTAGATAGAAGAAATCGCAGAGCACAAGTGAGAAATTATATTAATGTGATGGAAGCAAATCAAGTATGTCATGATCAAGCTATTTGACATTCAGTCCTCTCTGCTCCCCCTTAAGGCACACAGCATGACAGGATAGATAGATTAAAAAAAAAACTATTCTATAAAATGCAAGATGCGAAATAAGTCAGTTAACTGAAAATGCATAATCTAGATGCAGCAATAATTGTTTATTTAAAAGATCAACAATGTTCTACAAAAATTGTTCAAAGTAACTCTTATTGTTATCTATACATTTCTAACAATGTTTAGCCACTGATTTGCAAATTCTGTCATAAAGGTCACCATTAGTATCAAAAACATTTTCAAATTGGTGCACAATCATTTCATTTAGGTATTATAGTTCTCTTGGTTTTATAGTAAATTGGCTACTGAACCTGTCTCTTTGAACCTTTCATTTAATGCACCAATTCTCAACCTGCGGCCCACAGGCAGCATGTGGCCTGACAACCTTTTACGTGCGGCCCAGAACGCACATTCATGAATTTAAGGAAACTGCAAAATTCTTCTCCCACATGCAAAAAAAAAAAAATTCTGATATTAAAAAATTTTTTTTAAATCTGGAAAAATTTTATGATGCATTCATAAAATTTTACAATGCATGAAAAAGATCCAAGGGGGAAATCTTGCAATTTAAGATTCCATGCTTCACTAATACAAATATATATATATATTTTTTTTATAATTATGCATTTCTGAAAAAAGCTTATCATTTCACAGTGCTGCAGTCACCAGTTTCACGTCACTTTGCCATGTATATAAATAAACAGTTAAATTTTTAATCATATTTGCAAAGTAAAACTTTTGATAAATTTCTTCGTTCTTAGATACTTCAATAAATTTTTCATCTGATTTTAGATTTTTATTTAAGGCATTAATTAAGTTGGTAAATCATGATGAAAGCTGTTCTGGCACACAGCTTTCTTTTTATTTTATATATATTAAAAAATTTAAAACAATTTCTCAAAAAACAGATATTTTTTTCTGATACCAATTTGAATTTATTTTATGTTTGTTTGTCTCAAAAATGATGTTTTGTTATTTCTTGCATGTTCCATTGCAATAGACTAGCACCCCAAAGTTTGGAAAACACTGACCTATGGCATTCACAAACTGAGAAGTGAAGTTTTTTGTAGGCAATTTTTTAAAAGTCAGATTTTTTCATGTGACACCAACCAGTTGCTGACTGCTGATATAGCATGTTGTGGCCCGCTTATGTAGCAAAAAAATGTGTGTGGCCCAGGGCAAAAAAAAAATTGAGAACCACTGATTTAATGTGTAGATAGCTTGCCTACTTGGTGGATGGAATATCTAAGAATTGTTGAACGAAACCTTCTTTTACTGCTGCATAATCTCAATCAAGTTATCACCACTTCTTCAAAACAAACACACTATGTTCAGTGAAAAGTTTTTCTGTTTGTTTTGTGAATCTTGGAACCAAAAAAAAAAAAAAAAAATTAACAACGAAACCAAAGCAGATAGCTACCGATAATAATAATACAGCAGTTAATTGATTTATGCTGCACCCTGTATTTTCAACATTTCTTTATTATATAAGCATACATACATACTTTTGATATTGTTTAAATAAACATTTACATAAAATTTCAAACTAATCTGATATTTTTTCTTTGGTTTTGACAATTCTTGTTTGTTAGTCAACAGCTGAATAATGATTTCTTAGTGTGGGGGGTCAATAATCTTCCCCGGGAGATGAGTTAAGGAATTTGTCGCCACAGCTACAATATGATAACAGACGTGTTATGTTTTGTCATTGTTCTTTTAAATAATGAATTTCGACGAAATAGTCTATTCAGGTGTCAATTCAAAATCTAAGAAATGATACCTGAACCATCTGTAAGTTAAAGAGAAAAACATTCCGGGAAAAAGGGTCATGGATATTTAAGAGCCGGTGCACCCTTGATCGGGGCTGGCTTGCTTGCTCTAACTCGCTCGCCGATCTCCTCCTCGTTCTACCCTCCTGGATTTTTGTTCATCTCCGTTTCAACACTTATTTCCTATCGCCGACCATCTTCTGATTATTCCGGGTATCACCGAGAGATTGTATCAGGTCCAGAGGCCCCGTTTAATCCACTAAACTCTTCAACGGTCATCCAACTTCAACTAGTGCATCACTTTTCTTTTCATCTACGAATCCTTAGAGATTACTCACCGAATTTTGTGAAAGGACTAAAGACTGATATCTTTGGGACTAAAGATTCTGTGTGATCATCTTATAAGTTCAACCGGTGTTTGACCGACTGGAGAAAAACCACTTTCAACGCAAGTACTGATTACAGGTATCTCTCTCAAATGTTACAGGTGGTTAATTGTGATTTGAAAGTCTCTCTAATAAAGGAAGTTGTTTTGTTAAATGTTGTTTCTGTTCTGTCGATTCTCATTACCCGTCCTTATGCGTGTCTCTCACCGCTCTTTAGGCTAACGCCTGTCAACATCGTCCTTGGGCCCTGCAGGCCTAACATTAACCATTTTTTGTCATATGCTCCAGTTTCCATTCTTCTAAGGGAAGCTAATAGAGTTTTATGAACATTAAATTGGAAACATGTTCAATTAATAGTTGAGAACTTGTGCCATTTATTATTAAATTCATACAACTAAAACCACACTCACAATCTGATGAACTACATGGAATCATTCACTCTCTTTGTATGCAGTTCCGTAAGTTGTACCTTGTATTGTTGATTGATGACTTTCATTAAAAATAAGATATTTTTAATGTTTTATCTTTAATCTGAAGTTATGAACTTAACAGTTAATGAAATTAATTATATGCAATTATTCAATTAAGCTCAAAGATGATACAACAAATGTAATGTATTCTAACAAATTATACCGGTATGCATTACAGTCATGGAAAAAAGTATTGGAATGACATTCCAGCCCCAATACACCACTGAATACAAATACAGGTAGGCCTCGATTAGCGCGAATAATTGGTTCCACAAATTTCTCGCGCTAATCGAAGTATTAACTCTATGGAAAATATGGTAATTGTTCTCGCTAATCGAAGTATTAACTCTATGGAAAATATGGTAATTGGTTCTTGTTTTGATCCGGCCATGGAAAATATGGTAATTGGTTCTTGCTTTGTGAGATTCTGGCCATTTAGCCAGTTCACGATGAATAACCCCAATAAACTTAACACTAACTGTTTAAGAAATACAAAAGTTAACTCTTAAATAGGTGAGATTCCGGCCATTAGCTAACTTCACAATGAATAACTCTTAAATAGTTAGTGTTAAGTTTATTGTAAATATTTATTTGCATATTTTACATCATTGTTCATCTAAGTTTATTGTAAATATTTATTTTCATATTTTACATCATTGTAGTTTATTGTAAATATTTATTTTCATATTTTACATCATTGTTCATCAAAATTAATAACTCACAGGAATTGCGTCTCATATCATCATCAAACCAACCGCCAAATCAAAAGGAATTATGTCTCCTCATACATCATCAAACCAACCGCCAAATTCTGTACTGTACTGTATGGTTTCATACCATCATCAAGCCAACCGCCGAATTATCGTGACCACTTTTAAATCATATCATCATCAAACCAACCGCCAAATCAAAACCAAAATAGCGAAGTCTCATACCATCATCAAAATCGAAACCAAAATAGCAAATCGAAAGCGGTTATCATCATCAAACTAACTGCCAAATCAAAACCAAAATAGCGAATCTGTTGTTCATCATCTAAATTAATAACTTACCAGGAATTGCGTCTCATACATCATTGTTCATCATCTAAATTAATAACCTACCAGGAATTGCATCTCATACCATCATCAAACCAACTGCCAAATCGAATCCAAAATAGCAAATCGAAAGAGGAAGTTCAGCACAGCTTTTATGTGAATCGAAACCAAAAGAGCAAATCGAAAGCAGAAGTGGAGCACTGCTTTATTACTTACCAGGAATTGCGTCTCATATCATCATCAAACCAACCGCCAAACTTACCAGGAATTGTATCTCATACCATCATCAAACCAACCACCAAATAAACCAGGTATTGTGTCTCATACCATCATCAAACCAACTGCCAAATCGAAACCAAAATAGCAAATCGAAAGCGGAAGTTGAGTGCCGCTTTTATGTTGCTCAATCACATCCATTTTTTGCTGAAATTGAGTGCCGCCTGGCCGCCAATTCTGGGTAAAGAATTGAGTGAATAGGCCGATTTGCAATTAAGCATTGCAACTTTATTGAATCAGTAAATTAGTTCCAGATAGCATTAATAAGCGGTCACCATTTGACGATAATTAAGATTTGAGTATTTTGTGTTCCAAACGTACAGTTCTTGGATAAAAAGTTTTTATTCTTAAATAGAGGAATGTGAATGAAAAGAAAAAACATTTTATTCATAAATTTTTCTTCTTGTTATATGATAAGAAATGATAGTTTTCTACCGGGTTTTAGCGGTTTAGATTACAGATTTTGTAAAGAGAGCAGAAGATACACAAACTTTAAATGTGGGAAAAAGTTTAGAAAGTGAAGTTGATATTGTTAAAAAGAAAAAACGTTCTCATTTTTAATGAACAGCGATAAAGAAGATATAACTATTAAATGAATGTTATATATGCTGTATACTTTTTTATTTCCTTTTGTTTGATGTATATTATTTTTTTAGGGTCTTACATATATATTTTTTCTTTCTTTATGTTTCGTGTTATTAAGAAATTTTATTTTTATTAAGAATATTATGTGGAATTAAAGAAAGTTAGTTATTTATTTTTTATTGGATTTGGACGTATTTCTCCTTTCCGTATTGCTCTGCGTCTCATATAACATGGTTTCACACAACACGTTGTTTTTAGAAACCTATCTACCGTGTTATAGGAAGGATACCTGTATATGATAAAATGGTTTTTGTGAATAATTCATTATCAAATTATTTTAAATAGTTTATAAATTCTTGGCATCTGGGCCCAATCCGTTGAACCGATCGTTCAGCTTGCCAGTTGATCCCTCTATGGATATCGGTCAACCTATCCCCATCATGTGATATCATCGCCCCTTTCTTGACAACGAATAATGTCGCGATGATGTCATAATGTCATGATGATATTGTCATGATTGATGTTATCATCATCGTAATATGCTGGTTAAATCAATATTAAAACTGGGTTACAAACAGCCGATGAATTCCAAATGTTATACAATAAATTGATTTATATGCAAATTGATACATTTGCACAGTTCATTTCACTTATTCGTAAAGTCTATAAATTTACCGGATTGGGATCTCGTTTTTGGAAAGGGGGCGTAAAATATATAATAAAAACAACATACTTCCGGTTACCTCACCATGAATTTTTGCCCAGTCTCTGGTGGGCTCTAAAAGTGGTCACCACCAAAAATATCCTCTGTTTGATTCACGTCTTAATTCACACTAACCTAATCTATATATTCACTTAAAAATTTTTTACTATCAACCAGGATACTGACGTTATATAGAAATTGAATACGAATTGTCAACAACAAAGGTTACATCATCGGGTATTTCAGGCACATAATAACATACATTGTTATGTACCTAAAATAACCGAGTAACGCCGGATATTATAACTAGTAATCATTAATATCAAAATGAATGTTCATTTTTGTATAATTTTTCATGAAAGCTACATGATATTAATGTTTGGATATTGATAAACGTCTTGTCCCCGTGACAAAAATTAAAAGTCAGCGCCGGTACTTTCGACAGAATTTGATAGTTCATGCATGGTCTAATCATATCATTTTATCTCTTCGAGTGTTTTCCTGTCTTGCTAATATGTTTTTAGTGTGTAAAATCACGATAGACATTAGTGTCCTAACATTTAAATTTGCTTAACGTTATATAGTGTTTAAAATTGTCATATCTTAATTTAAGAATAAGGTCTCTGTCAGATTTTACAGACATCTTCATAAATTAAATAAAATATATATATTTATGTATATACATAAAAAGGTATGTTATGCTATGTATGTTTTTATGTACTGTACATAGTTTGTCTATAAGTTCCCGGACTGAGTCCATTAATCATGCAACATTGACAATTGGATATATTTCAATCTATTCATGTTAGCCAACGATGTATATGGTATTAGTTGACTTAGTAAACTTCCGTAAATGAAGACACTCATTGTTTCATGCACTTACGTTCGTGTAAGAATGTGTTTTATGTAAGACACTGTTTATGACATTTGTAATAATTCAGAGTAATGAAACAGAGAACAAACAAAGTTCTGTTTTAAGATAGGGAAAACAGCTAATGAAACTGAACAACGACATGCAAACCAAACTATTCCATGACATGATGGAATGGAGTACTCTATCACCTAGAGGTCCTAGACCAAAAAAAATTATTTTGAGGAGTCAAAAAACCAAAGTGATGCTGATCACTTTCTCGATGGTCAGGGAATCATTCACAAAAAAACATCTGTTCCGCAAGGAGTGATAGTAAACCAGAAATACTACAGAGTTTTTTTTTAAATTTCTTTTACACCTTTTCCAATCAAGGAGATTACTAAGGGGCGGGGCCAGTTCCAGCTATGGGCTGCACCTACATTCATGATGGGGGCTGGATGGAGAAGGGCGGGGTCTCCGGGCCGGGTCCAGCACCCGAAAAACTTATCAGGAAATACCAGATCCGGGACGCGAATCCGGATCCTCCTGCGTGGCATGCCGACAACGTTACCACTCGGCCATCCGACCGCCTACAGAGACGTTTTTCATTGTTTGTCTAAACGAATTCGTTGAGTAAGATCTCAATTTTAGAAACTCAGAAGCTGGTTTCTTCTTCATGACAATTCGAGACATCACACTGTCATTAAAGTTAGGAAGTTTTTGGCAAAACAACGGATCTCTTTTATACCATTTTCCACAGTCCCGATTTGTCTCTTGGCAGATTTTCTTTTTCCAAAAATCAGATTAATGCTTAAAAGAAGAAAATTTGACAGCTCAGAGGACATCAAAAAAGTGACTAAGAAAATCATGGCATTAACTCAAGATCAATTGAAAATGTGTTTTCGACAGTTTTACAATAGAATCCATACGTTTATAGCCTCCGAAGAGGATTATTTTGAAAAATATTAAAACATATTTTCAGTACTGTAGTGATTTTTTTTAAATGCGGCAGTCCGAGAATTTATTAAAAAGATCTCGTATATTGATAATATTCCAATATAAAATAACAGCAATCTAATATTAATAGTTCCAATATAATATTTCACGTTTATATATTTTTTTAATATTGTATTTCATGATTAATCATTTTATAAATGATTTGATTTTTAACTAGTGCTGTTAACGAAAAATTATTTAATGTAACTATTATTAAAATAAAGTAAAACTTCAAAATCTGTTGGTCTTGATGCTAAAATTTGCAAGCAAAAATAATAGATTTTGATGTGTCTAAGCAACATTCTATTGAAATTATAATAATCTATATAATAATAACAATAATAATAATAATAATAAATTTTTTATAAATTCTATTATTGTAATTGGCTCCGGAGTTTACAAAAATATAATGATACGTAGATTTATGGTTCTAACTGGGACAAAAGTTCATAAATACGATTCACTAGTTTTATTATACTGTAATTATTATTATTTTTTTAAGTTTATGTCAATTTCATGGCTTTAGAGGAACTCATTTAGTGAGAGGTCTTCCAGTGAATCTCTTGCCGAAATTTCTTTTCAAATTTCAAAATAAATAATAAATTTTGACAGGATATGCTCTGTCTATTCTGCCTCTACTTGGATGAATGATAGATGATGATACGTCCAAAAATTGGTCTTCCATAAAAATTTCTTTTGAAGTCGCAATGTTTTTTATTTTTCCGATAAAAAATTGAAATTTCTTCATGATATTTATAAACTTTCGTTCCAATTAGAAGCATGATATATTTGCTGTATCACCAAATTTTTGTAAATTGCGATATCATTACAGTAATGAGAATAATGAAGCAGTAATAGTAGACTGGTATTGGGACGGAAATGTCTTATTAAAATCTGTCGAAATCTGGATGATAAAGGTTGACAATAGTCATCAAATAATAATTTATTTTAACTGTATACAGTTACTCTCGGTCATATTCGTACAATAGTGAACATTGGGCAATATATAGAAAAAGAGAATCTATGAATGAGTTATTAATTTTATTTATACTAAAACACGAGCTATAAAAGTATAATTTTCGTAGAATGTACAATATTTACAAATAGTAAATATAATAATAAAATTATAAGCAGATTCTTTAAAATGCGCAAAAAATGACATCTCATTTGTATTTGTACAATAACAAAAAATTTTTAAATTTTAAACATAAAATATTTTCAATATTTAGAAACTTAACCTTTAGCTTTTATAACTTCTTTTAGTCTATCTTGCATAAATTTAACTTAGTTTCCTGTTATATTGGGTGATATATTTTATTCCATTGTTTGTAATATTTTGTCAGTTCTTTGACATTCGTTATATCATATTTCTTGATATTTTTTTAAATTCATTCATAGATTTTCTATTGGGTTGATGTTAGGTGACTATAGAGGTGTATCCAAAACTTTGGGACAATTATATATCAGTCATTGTTTAATAATGTAGGCTTTATGTTTTGTCATTGCCTTGATAGTAAACGAAATAGTCAAGAAAGCCCAATTTCTCTGCACTTTGTTTCGAAATGTTGAAATATTTCATTTTATCTATTATTACGTCTGGAGTTTCTAATCTATAACACATAGATTACAACTCTAGATGTGGGAAACATCTCTACACAGTGCCGGATTTAAGCCGATTGCACCGATTGTACCCAATCGGGCCCCGCGCTTGAGGGGGCCCAGTGTTTGTCAAAGTTTATGCAATTAAATATTGTATTAAGAAAAAATATTTTAAAACATATGTATCGTTTTTCAATTTTCGCAGAACGTATAAATGGTATGATATAATAAAAGTTATGGAAAATTACAATTACCGACAGTGACGGATTTAACGGCGCGCGCCCGAAGCCCCGATTTCTGGGGGCCCACAAAACCCCAACTTTACACATTTTTATAATGCAGTTATAATTACGTACAAGTTTTCAATCATTATATTCGCTTTTCATTAACAAATTATTTTCATTAACAACCAAAGCCAAAATATAATGACAAATAATTACCGTTTGCCGAATACAAATACTACACTTGCAACATGCGAAAAGTATATAGTAATCTACTTTTGCTACCTTCTCGCATGTATTCTTAATATTTTTACATTCAACAAATAAAATCGTATTTGCTACTTTGTAGTTACAAAGATTTCTCCTGCAGACTTTCGATATACGCTGTAGTTTTTTTGTATTCTGTGTGTATATTTAAATATTCAGGTAAGTTCAAATTATGTTAAAATAAATTTAATTCCTATTTTTGAAATTTTAAAGATGACGGAATCGACATGAGAGCATGAGACTATAAAAATCTACGAGGACCTTTTATTTAACTTCTGTAAACGGATTCAGTAATAATAATAAATTAGGCACAGAGCTTAAGTTTAAAATAACATTTGCATCAAATTCCCCCAGCTTAAGATAAAATTAATTCCTGTTGTTACATCAGTTCCTAGATTTTCGTACTTTATGAACAATTTTGATTTTAATTAATTATTAGTTTATTGCACTGAGGACCGGGATAAATATGATTTGTAATTTCTATAAAATGAGATAAATTAATACGGAGAACAAAGAAGCTAAAGAGGGAAGAGACGAATTAGAGAATCGAGGAGAAAATAAACAACATCGAGGTGGCACTGCCCTGCACGTAACTTCGTTCCCAGCAACATAAATCCCGAAAAGAAAACAAAGGTTACGTTGGGAGCAGATACCGTGTTTGTGCAGGTGTCCTGAGAAGGAGCTAACCGTAATAAACAAAATTCGAAATATGTTGAGTTCGGGAATCTTAGGGCAAAGATCAGATGTTTAGTCCTGGTCCTAGTGGCATTCTTCAGGGAGTCGACCCACCAGCCTCCGTTGAAGAAAAACGCAAGGAATCGACCTCCAGCCTCCGTAAGAGACGGAGAACGGAATGTCAGTACCGGTCAGAGATCAACGTGATCGGAAGGACGATCGTCGTTTAGTTCCCTTTCACAACTGGCACTTCCTAATTTTCACAAAATCGGGACAAACCAGCAAATATTAGTTCCAAACTTCTTGCCACCTGCATCAGCAGAGAAGACTAAAGGAAGCTACGTTACAGGAGAATCGCGTCAATCTCTCCCCACTAATGGCTTTACATCCGTCACCCGTTTCTGCTGAGAAAAGATAAGATACTGCACCTCAGATCCTAGGTTCCGTACGGAAAGAGTCAAGTTCGGACGGGAGGTGAGCACCGCTTCGGAGAAGGAACACCCCCCAAAACCACACACACTGACCACTATTACCACCACATCTATAAAAGGTCTGCCAAGACAAAAGAACTATCAGAACTGCTGAGAAGTGAGAACTATCGGTGTTGTTCTACAATATTGTCAAAGTTTAAGTTCATCCGGATTCTTCGGAATATTCAAGGTATTTGTCCTCATTTTTTGGGATATGATGTAATTCTCTCTCACTTACGAATAAAGGTCCAAGGTATTAAATATATATTTCTTTTCATTTGTTGCTAGGAAAATGAAACGATATCGATCAGGAGCTGAAAAAAAAAAATATTAAAAAAAGACGCGAGCAAGTTGCCAACAAACAGAAAGGATCATTGGACAAATTTATAACTGGCTATCATAATTCAAGCAACAATGAAGAACAAGGTGTCCGTATCTGTCAGAAAAAAAAGAGTTAGTTGAAGTTAAAAACCAAAGTATAGAAAAAAGCAACAATGACGAAGATGAAAACTCAATCAATAGTCAACCCGAAGAAACACCAGTGTCACCAGTAGAAAAAAATACAAAAGAAAATCCTCTAGAAATTATTGAAACGCAAACGGAAAATATTCCATTTGAAGTTACACTAAGGCTACGTTCACACCAAGCGCGCTTCGCTTAGCTTCGCGCGCCTAGTGTATTCTCCAGCGAAGCGCTATGCGTAGCGATTAAGCGAGCGATGTTCACATCGAGTGCTCTTTCGCGTAGAAGTATTCCAAGGTGAAAGCATCATGCTGGCAAGAAAAACATTAAGAAAATTGTTACTATCGGAGAGCGTATCATTTAAATTAAAACAAATAAGAAAAAAACGAAAATGGGTTCATTAATTTAATAAGGAAAGGTGTAATTTAGGAGAATTTTATCATCTGTATAGAGATGCCAGACGTTATCCTGACAAAGTCAAAGATTATTTGAGAATGTTAAAAGAAACATTCGATATTCTTTTGAAAATTGTCGAACCTCATCTTTCTGGTCCAGGCACAAATTACAGAGAAAGAATATCCGCGGAACAGCGGCTTGTCATAACTATCAGGTAAGCAAAATAG
>AYEL01087105.1:0-32253 GCA_000484575.1 Olivierus martensii
GTTTATAAATTGTCTTTTCCTTCTATTGCATCTCTCAGACTCTCCTATTGCCCATAATGTCCACCCTTCTCTTGCAGTTCGCACATTTTGTTTATTGGTTTTTCAGTAGAATACATTGAGCTATGGGATTTTCTATTAAGTTGTGAAGTATAGTAGACAGTTGATAGTATTATGTTAAGTTCAGTTTTCCTGATTCTTTCAGTTTTGAGGACTGTTATTGGTATTTTTATGTTAAGATTGGTTTTGATGTTTACCTAACAGCTATGGCAACTGTTATTGATGTCCCTCAGCTTTCCTCTTGTTGAATTTCTTCCTATAGGTTTCTGTTTTTGCAGGGTCATTATTGTTCACGGATTCTGGGGTTTCCTTTCGTTCTCTTATGTTTTTTCCTATTGTATCCCTGAATTATTTAATTTAGCTTGCATTTGTACTTTCGTTTATTTGTGTTTCCAGCAGTTTCCCGGTGTTTCTCATTACTATTTCTTGTATTTTTGATTGTTCAGTAGTTATCTTCTGATTCTAGCATGTTTCCAATTGTTTACCTCTAGTTTGGTTGTTCCCGATCGCTTTATTTGGTGTCAGATTTCCAATCTCATTGCATATAATGCCAGTGGTATAGAGTGAATGTGTTTGTGTGAATGGATTCTTATTTCCAAGCAAACTGCTTCCTCCGGTGCACTTCAGCTGTTGGTTTTTCTCCAATGACGTATTTCCATTGGTTTTTCCCGATGGCTGAGGTGCGTCGGTGGTATGTCTACCCCCACACTTTCTTTCTTGTGGGAGTGGAGATATCAGAATATTTAGGTTAGGTCTGGTTGGTATTACTAACACCTTCTGTCCTATCAATTCTTTAGCTGAGTGACTGTGATATGTTGATTATAGATATAAGTCTAGTCCTAAGTTACTAACACACTAACATTTTTTTCTTATTTGTTTTAATTTAAATGATACGCTCTCCGATAGTAACAATTTTATTAATGTTTTTCTTGCCGGCATGATGCTTTCACCTTGGAATACTTCTACGCGAGAGACAGCACTCGATGTGAACATCGCTCGCTTAATCGCTACGCATAGCGCTTCGCTGGAGAATACACTAGGCGCGCGAGACTAAGCGAAGCGCGCTTGGTGTGAACGTAGCCTAAGAGATATTGCTCTCTGGCCTGACGTTTTAAATGATCAAATGAATATCTAATTTCAAATAAACCAAAAAGTATAGGCGATATAACTATACTTAAATCGATTTATAAACATGGTGATCGCACTTACTTCACAAGGTTGTCTAAAGAAAGACCATTTTTACCGAAAAATATCCAACGGTGAAAAAGAAGAAAGGACTTGGCAAATTTTTTCCGAAACATTTACATTAATTTATTGTTACCCATGCAAAATGTTTTCGGCCTCAAAGTCTAAGTTGATTACAGGATTCCAAAATTGGAAACATATTGGAATAACTTGTTCGAGCATGAAATGTCAAATGACACGTCGCTTCAATGTGTACATCATACAAGCGTTCCACTATGTTAAATCGCATCGATATTCAAAATCTGCAAATTACATTGCAAAAAGAAAAATATTGGAAAGAGGTTCTGCGAAGAATTTTATCCACAATAAAATTCCTGGCAAGTTTGGGCATTGCTTTTCGAGGCCATAATGAGAATGCAGCATCTTCGAGAAAAGGTAATTATTTGACTTGCTTAGAGTATTTGAGCGAATACGATGATTTTTTAAAGTTACACTTACAAAAGTATGGAAATCAAGGTAGCGGACATGTAAATTACTTATCACATCAGACGTGTGATGAACTTTTGCAAATAATTGCTGATTCCCTTATGGTACACATTGTGGAGGAAATAAAATGCGCAAAATATTATAGTATTATTTTAGATTCTACACCCGATGTTGTGCATGTGAATCAACTTACTTTTGTAGTGCGCTACTTGTCAAATGGGGATATTAAAGAAAGATTTTTAAAGTTCTTTCCTATAGAAAGACATGATGCGGAGTATCTGGAAGAAACAGTTTTATCTACCTTACAAAATTTCCCAGTAGATATAAAATATTGCCGTGGACAATCGTTCGACAATGCAGCAAATATGTCGAGCAAGTACAATGGTCTTCAAAGAAGAATAAGACAATATACTTTATCAGCAACGTTTATTCCGTGCTCTAGTCATTCACTTAATATAGTTTGTAAAGTTGCTGCAGAGAGTTGTAGTAATGCTTCCAGATATTTTTTATTCGTGCAAATTTGTTTGTTTTTTTCTGCATCAACATTTCGATGAAACACGTTATGTAATAAATTAGATAAAGGTTCTTATACATTAAAGAAATTGTCAGATACAAGGTGGTCTGCCAGGGCTGATGCAATTTTAACGTTAATATGTGGCTACAAAAATATAAGAGAGGCATTAAATGAGATACGCAATTCCACAAATGGAAAAAAAATGTTGTTATTGAAGCAAATTCATTATTTAAAAAAATGAATGATTATGAAACTGCTGTAATGACAGTCCTATGGAATAAAATTTTGCAAAGAATCAATGCAACAAGTAAATCTTTACAATCTATTGACTGCACAGTTGTTAAAGGTGCATCATTATTAAAAAGTCTAGAAATTTTTATGAATGAAAACATCAGACATAATTTCAACGAAATCGAATCGGAAGTTAAAGAACTAACAAATAAAACATTTGAAGATAATCGCAAGCGAACATGTTCAGAAAACCCAAAGAATTTTTTTTGCACAATGTACTCTATGTATTATGTGATCATTTAATAGCAGAATTGAACAGACGCGGAAAAATCTATGAAAATAAAAGCAATTTTCGAGTTTTTTTTTTTTTTTTTTGTATTTACATTGTGTGCAGAAGAAACGAAAAAATGCGCCAATAACTTAATAGAAATGTATAAAGATGACATTGATTCAAATAGTTTTAAAGATGAGTTGGAACAGTTTTTAAACTTTTTAGATAAAGAAGACAAGCAATCAATTAATAATATATAACGACCAATGAAAGCTGATCTAAGAAAATTGGCTTAATTTTAATATGTCACCCTTTCATAATATCTTAGTCAACAAATGCACCCCTTGGGATTTTTCTATTTTGGCTACATAATTTTCTAAGAGAATTTTATCACCTCAGATAGTTATTAGGTGAAGGCGAGATTTTGGGAGTTTTTTTGCGATTTTGTTTTACGCCCCTTTCCAATCAGATAAATTACTAAAGAGCAGGATCACTTCCAACTACGGGCTGCACCCACACCCATGGAAGGGGTCAGATGGTGAAGGATAGGAATCGCTGGGAAAGTGCGGCCCTACGCCATATTTCATTGATGCAATATGGCCCTTTCTCCCAAAAGTTTGCCCACCTCTGCTGTACAGCATACAGGATCTTTTTTTATATAATATTCATTATTAGAATATAATTAATTAAGGTATATAATAATTTATAAACGATGAAAAAAAAATAATAAATTATCAGTCATGTTAATCTTTAAATAAATTATTTTCTCGACATTGATAAAATCATGGATTGTAGCTTAAGATTTGGAATGGAATTACGAAACTCCTTAGCTCAGTATGAAAATATTTATGAGGAATTAAGTAAAAGCCAAACATTGATAACAGATTTTATCGAGCCGATTCCAAAAATTTCTTTAAAAAATGAATTAAAATGAATTAATCATAAAGAAATTAGTGGCAATAATGGCGACTTTGAACTGAAAAAGAAAACAATTTCGATTTTAATTTAATAAAAAAAGATCGGAATAAATTTTTTTCATACATTTTGAACGGTTGACACCTTTATTAATGAAAGAAATTAGTAACAATAATGGCGACTTTGAACTGAAAAAAGAAAACAATTTCGATTTTAATTTAATAAAAAAAAGATCGGAATAAATTTTTTTCATACATTTTGAACGGTTGACACCTTTATTAAATTATTGCGTATCGGTATAAAATTAGTTTTAATTTATTGCATTTTTATTTAAAGTAAATTATAAAATTATTTAATCAAGTCTTACGGAACTTATCCCTTGATTTTCTACATAAATGTTAGTCTCGATTTACACGATTTTGATTGATTCTAAATAAGTACCGTGTAAATCTACTGTGTAAATCGAAGGTTAGGTGTATTTTTATAGAGGAATTTAAAAAAAAATCTGAATAAATTTATTTTTCCATATTTTCTAAAACTTTTATCCGAGAAACTTCAAAAATAAATTCTTAAATTACAAGAAGTTAAAAATATTTGAAATATTTTAAATGATATACTATATATATAAAATTAGAACCTGGTTTAGAGCTTCATTAAATAAATTCCTAAATTTTAGCGATATAAATTAAGAAAACGCCTCTTCATTACGATTAAATTCAGATACCGTCCTTAATTAGGTAGCTAAATTGGACCGGCAGGACCGGCTTAACATAGATGTTGAACGAAATGCCCGCTCAGGGCGCCAAAGGTGGTGCTGGCGCATTTTGTGTATTATTATTATTATTATTATTATTATTATTATTATTATTATTATTATTGCGGTTCGCGAGCAGGACCGGCTTAACATAGATGTTGAGCGAAATGCCCGCTCAGGGCGCCAAAAGGTGGTGCTGGCGCATTTTGTGTATTATTTATTATTATTAGATCGATTTTTATTATTTTTTATTTTTTTAATTTTTTTATTAATTTAATTAATTTTTTTTTAATTTTATAAATAATATAAATTTTTAAAAAATTTATAAATTAATAGTAAGACATTTTTTTACACAATTTAAACGGATTTTGATGGTGAGCGAACTGGGCGGCAGCCATCAAAACTGATGACGAGAGGTGCAACAAAATTTTCGCTCGGGACACTAAAAACTGTAGAGTCAGTACTATTCGCGAGCCATTTGCAACTCTGGTACCTTCAATGCGGCTCCATACTATGAAAGTCAATAGTTAGCATAAAACAAATACCTATTTAAATTGAACAAATTACAAATATATATATTTTTATCTATTGTAAACACTAGTTAGTATGCATCTATACGATATAAATGCCTGTGAAATAAATAAATGCCTGTGAAATATATAATAAACAAATTTTTGAAACAGTTGTTATGATTACTCAAAATAATTGATGCGACTCTTAATGATCTAGAAAGAAACTAATTGTGGCTCTCAAATATTTGAGAATTTGTAGTGACATGAAGTTTGGCCATCCCTGGAATATAATAGGGTAAATGTAATTTTGGTTACTTATGTAGTGGGCTACATCTCGAAACCGCGATAATTCGAATTTGGATCGGGAATTTATCAAATTATAACTCTGATAATTTCGAAAATCGTGATAATGGAAACCGCGATAATCGAGGTATTCCTGTAGTTTCACATACCTGTAATCATCTTGCAGATCTCAATAATATACGTGAATTTCATTTATATTCGATAATATTTATATGATACAGTATATCATTTTGACAAACATACAGCATGATACAATCAAATATCTATCATTTTTAATACGACTATATTCCCTAAAGAAGAGAATTATAATAATGGAATCCTAGAGGATTATTATAATTCATTCAAACTGAGTAATATTTTATCAGAGCCCAAAATTAGTAGAAATATTTTCCTCTTATTGAACTGATAACATTGAACCGATATCGTTTATTTTCAATAAGGCTTGGTTTTATATTGTAACCTAATATTATATATAAGTTGTATCCAAATCAGAAAATAAAAATAAAAAATAAAATCAGAAATTAAATCCTGTTATGGTGCGCTGATGAATGGACAAATTAATTCATATAATCTTATTCCATTTAAGAATGAAATCAAAAAGTTGCACTACACTCCTTAAACAGCTACACGACTAACATAGGTAAGCTGTAAAATACTTCTTGCTTCAAAACTCCTAGTGCCATCTAGGATAAATGAATTTTTTCAAATTATTATAAAATCAAATTAATACAATTAAGACGGACTAAGCTAAAACATTCCTTAGAAAGCAGTATTTAATTATTGTTTCATCTTGGGGACAAAGGTATTTAGATAAATGTGCCAACTAGATATGTGCTAGACTGAAGTCTGGTCTTCTGGAGTTGCCAGAATCAATTGCTTTCGACTCCGACTTCTGAAAGCGACTCTTATGCGAAATTAGAATTTTTGATGACATCACTCGATCCTTGTAATGAACAGATCTTTATTAATTATTGATGAATGAATTTTCAATTATAATTAATTAATACATATTTATAAACAATGCTAGAATGGATGATGAGCTTTTAGTTTTGGTTAAAGATTTTTAAGATCGCAAGATAGCGATTCAATTATTTCATCAAAAATTGTATGCTTGCTTAATTAAAATACCGCCATTCAACAAGTTTTACTTATATCATATTCATTACATAAGTGTTAATTCTGTATCATTGTTTAAAAACTTTTTTAAGTATTTTCACATTATCTTATGAATGTAAGTATTGTATTATACTGAAATTGAAATATATACACATGATATTTTGCTCAGGGAACAAATTACTAGTTTATTTAGAATAGATTCTTTGCGACTCCGTTCAAGGCACAGAACTAGTGCTAATCATTCTTAAGTTATAAGCAAAATTACACCAGCAGAAACTTTTTATATAAGACTGTACGCTGAGTCACCAGATTGAAAGGCTTACCCTTAATATCTTGACTTCTATTCAACAGAGAAAACTCATTCAGGTCTTATTTTAAAACTTATCACTTGCACTCTCTAACAATGGGATCTAATTGAACTGAAAATTCATCTAAGTTTGCTAAAAAATACAAAAAGTATATTTTCTTACTTATTTCAAATGATATTCCAGCATTTTTGTGAATTACTAAAAATCTTATTTAATTTCCGTTCTAACAATGCTTGAATCAATTTCCTGCGATGCATAGAACTTGAGATATCTCGAATTAAATTACTAGAAAAATATTTTTACCTTTCTTATTATACTGACATCATTGAGCAAAAATTAAAAAAAAAAAAAAAACTGTATTTGGAATCAAATAAACATTCAGAATATTAAAAATTATTCATATTTAACAATTAAAAGAATTAAATTCAGTTCATTTTTCATAGAGAAACTTGCTGCTGATATAATCGATTTTGGTTCTGATTATATATAATAATCAAAACCAAAATCCATTAAAATTATATACAATATAGTCATATTCTAAAAATTTTTTCGCATTGATTTTAAAATTATTACTAATTTTTATTCAAAATAAAATTCAGAATGATACAATTATCATTCAGAGTTCCAAGTGGAATTTCACAGAGAAAATTTGCTGTGTTTTCAAGTTTTGGATGTTTATGAAATTTGTATTTTAATGATGATCCGGAGAAAGAAAAGCACTATAGTGCTTACTAGGTATGCCTATAGTGAAGCGATTAAAAAATATATGTACTGCAGCCCGTAAAGGGTGATATTGCGCTGGGGCAAAGACTATAGAACACGATCTTACATAAGGTGGGCTAAAGCATATGTTCTAGATCAGGAATCCTCAAACTTTTCGGAATTGCGACCTCTTACTAAAATCCTCAATCTTCACCGATCTCCAATCCTTTAATAAAAACAACATTATTATATTCCAGGGATGGCCAAACTTCATGTCACTACAAATTCTCAAATATTTGAGAGCTACAATTAGTTTCTTTCTAGATCATTAAGAGCCGCATCAATTATTTTGAGTAATCATAACAACTGTTTCAAAAATTGTTTATTATATATTTCACAGGCATTTATATCGTATAGATGCATACTAACTAGTGTTTACAATAGATAAATCAAATAGATATATAGTTATAATAGATTAATTGAT
Organism: Olivierus martensii; assembly: GCA_000484575.1. Taxonomy (NCBI): domain Eukaryota; kingdom Metazoa; phylum Arthropoda; class Arachnida; order Scorpiones; family Buthidae; genus Olivierus; species Olivierus martensii. Next base: position 7,839 of record AYEL01087105.1, read on the forward strand.
TGATAGTGAAATTATTTCTTTATAAATGCAAAAATTATAATGTAATACTTCTTACTTTTATTAAATAAAAATAAACCACAAACCATATAAGTAGTTTATCTTACTTATTTGGCTTACAGTTTATTTTTATGCAAAAATTATCTTTAAACTGAAAAATTAGTATAAATTAGTATAGGTCATTAAAACAAAAATTCATAAATCAAGTATTTGTAAATCTAGCTACTTATATAGGACTTATAAGTAGACAAGAAAAATAATAAACTGAACAGAGAGAAGAAACTATACATAAGAATCAACATGCATAAACTATTTAAAATATTAATGTTTAAATTTTAGAGAATTTATTATATCAAAAAATTATAATAAAAGCAACAAGGATTTTAATCAAATATACAAATATTATATTCATCCTTGTAGGAAAATTTTGAAAAATAATGAATTAATTTCATAGATAATTGTTAACATATATAATTAATTAAAATGATTATTAGTTTCTATGATTAACAATTAGAATTAAATTTTTTCTGTAGAAACTCTTAGGATAGGATTGATGGTCTTTGAATTAATATTCATATTTCTTATTACTAGATCACCAAAATCACATAATAAATAAATTCCTACAAATAATTAAATGAACTGTATGTACAGTCCCTTGCAAAAAGTTTGTCAGGTTACAGGAAAAGGTTCGGCTATCCAACAATACGCAAAAGTACCGGCATTAATCACGTCAGGAGCAGAGCGATGCTGCTGTAAGTTGGATAGGAATCATTCCACAGTTTCCATAGCTATAGGGGAGGGAAGGTAGTGTGGGAGAACTGAAAATTTGAAACTTGGAAAAGTATTACGATTATTTTGAAAGGAAGTCAGTGTTTATTATTTAATTATACTTTACACAATATAATAAAAACATAACTAGATACCGAAAAACATGACAAGTGACCACAAATATTAAGCGATAATAAAGCAGTTGCTGTAAACTTATGGTACGAATACCATATAATAAGTTATATGGCTCTATAATAAGTTGTTCAATCTTACCTTAAAGTTAAACTTAAAAGTTCGCCAGGTAAAAGTGCCTTACGGAAATTGGTATCATTTCTTTTAAACAAGTCGAAGAAGCAGACGATAATTTCTATCGAGCATACGTTTGCGCATGCTCGATATAAATTATCGTCTGCTTCTTCGAACAGATGTGGTATATGGTTCACGAATTACGATTATCGAAGCGAATTGGAAGAAACATATAGAAATAAAAATCAATCAATTATCAATAATCCACATAATTTTCAATTATTGGTTTATTGATAATTGATTTATTTAATATAAAAAGCAATCTTTACTGACATATTAATCATATCCAGTGGGCATATGAAATTATTCCAATTTCACTTAATACAAATGTCATCTTAATGAATAAACTGTATATTTATATTTCATTGTTGATTACAAGTAATTTTTGCAAAGTAAGTAGTATTTGACTATTAAATACAGCAGCAGAAAAAATAGAAAATCTTCGATTAGTCGTGTCAATGAAATGGTGACGTCTCTTCCCATTCACTCTAAACCTATCTCTCCTATTAACACAGACAGCGGTCGAGTTCATTTCGTTCCGCGGCGTCTTTGGACGTTAGTGCCTGACGTAGTACTCGATAGTGAGTCAGCCACTTTTTCCCCTAGACAGAACCTGACAAACTTTTTGCACGGGACTGTACATTGGACATACAGTTCATTGGTCAACATTGGTCAGTTAAGTTTATGTATCAGACATCAGCAATGTCAAATTCCATCCAAGCTATAACCAGAGAATTTATGGTACTATTCAGAAATAATAAGAATAGCTCATATAATCCAGTACAGTCTAATTTCTGTATGCAAATAATATAATATATATATATATATGGTAGAATATTAGAATTTAACTTATCAATTAGGTACTTTATCATTATGATATTTTATGCTATCATGCCTGTTGTAATTTCATCTTTCTGTTACTTGTATATGTTCAAAAGAAGAATATTTTAAAGATGGCTAATAATTAAACAAATCAAATAAATTTCCTGAAAATAAATGTGAATTTTATTCATGAACTACTGTTGAATCCTTCACCTAGCCAGAATTGTACTACAAGTTACCAGTTGGACAGACTGATATTTTTACTATAATGAACATGCTTATCAGGTGGTCAGATAGCTGAGTGGTAACACTGTCAGCATGCCACGCAGGAGGACCTGGGTCTTGTCCTGGATTTTTTTGGGGTGCTGGGCCCATCCTGGCAATCCCCCATCCTTCACCATCCGGTCCCCCTCCACGCAGCCCATGATTGGAACTGACCCCACCCTTAGTAATCTTCCTGATTGGAAAGGGGTGTAAAATATGTAAAAAAAAAAAAATTGGCCGTGAGTAAAAACTGGATGAGGAATAAAAAAAAAAAAAAAAAAAAAAAAAAAAAAAAAAAAAAAAAAAAAAAAAAAAAAAAAAGAACCTGCTTATCAGCATTATTTAATATGTAAATTATATATGTTATTTTTGAAAAAAATCTATTATTCTCTAGAATGCTTACTAAAATCTATTTTGTTATTTTTTATAGAAAATTCTCAATTACCAAACCATCTGTAATAAATTTAGATCAGAAGATATTTATTCCTATTTCCATTATTTCTTATGGTAGAGATTTCATATTTAGATTCATTTTTCATTCATAGTTAATTTTATATAATAGGAAGCCCGATAAAATAAGATATTTAAGAAAAATAATAAAATTATATAGTGTTATTTTTTATATAAATTGAAGAAGAAATTAAAGAAAAATAAAAATATTTATCGTGTATATATATAAGATTAACGATTGAAATATTTTATTTAATGTTCTTCTTATATATACATTGTTTAAAATGTGGAATAAACATATCTACGTTATCTGAGTAAAGAATTATTTGAATTTATATCGTTGACGATATATATTTTATCGTTGGTTTTCCTCGAAAATATATTTTCCTGATGTAAATCTATATATATATTTTTATTCTGAATCTGCAAATATCATATAAGAAGAGTGGAGAAAGTTTATTTATTTTTTCATGGATGATAAATTTATATTTATGGCTTTTTTTACTGTAGGAAATTGATTTTAAACAAAATCTATTTGGCATTCGTTCAAATCTATTAAAGAAACTTTAATTGCTTCTTCAGCTACTCTTAATTATACAGGAAGCCGCATGTTTGTATATAATTAAGAGCAGATGAGAATGCTATAGATGTGGATATGTGTGTTCTGAGAGATGATAAAGTTGTAAAAACTTACCAAATTTTATGTCTGGATAGAAATCGTCTCTAACGATGAGGTCATTAACAGGAAAAAGTGTGGTCACGTAGATTTCAGGAGCAGCAACTCTTTCTTTGGTATCATAAACAGCAGCTAAAACGATCCTATAATTCGTTCCTTCAGTCAGTTCGGTCACCATCATATGACTAGCATTCGGTGGCAATAACAAATTCATTTCTGCCAAAGAAAATTTAATTAAAATCTGGAAATCCTCGATTAATTCCGACAGAAAAGTTAGAGAAGAAGAAGAAGAAAAACAACAACTATATGGCCTATATATATAAAACGTATAAGTTGACAAATTAAACTTCAACTGGACTGGAAAAAAAGAGGGGGAACGACACGACTATTAGTACAGTGAAGAAATTTCATATACTTTATAAGGAATAAAATTCAACAAAAATCTCAACAGTTTTCGAAGTTCAGTGATCTGAAAGCAAAAGGCAAAGAAAATAATGAAACGGAATCAGTAATGCCTGAAGATAAAAATGTCTTTGTAAGAATCAAGGATATTCAGCAGCCGTTCTAGAGCATCATCTATTACCATTCATATCAGCAGCTGTCAGAGGAAGGAATAAAAGAAATCGATTCTAATCGTCTTCTTTGCATTGACTGAAGAAGTAAACCTATTTTCCATATTGGAGAGGGGGGGAAATTTTTAAAAAGTAGAAAAAATTCGTAATTTTCTCTTTACTGAGTCCAATTATACTGAAGAAATATAATTGAAAGATAGGAGAGGCAAACGGTAAAAGCCTTTTTTTGTGTAGGATTATAGGTGACGGTGTCCAGAATTATTATTAAATTGATGAAATGCTTCAATAGCTCGACTAAAGTAAACTCAAAAAGTGCTTTTTTTTTTTTTTTTTTCCAATATAAATAAAATTCAATCCTGAGTTACGCAGTGGAGCTATTGTGGAATGGTTTTTTTTTTTTTTTTTTCCTTTCTCTCTCTAATTTGTTTGTTGAATCATATCGGATTTTTGCAATTTAAATTTTTATTTCGAATTTGCAATATATATTCCCACATGCAGAATTTTAAATGTAAAAAAAATTATATATATATATATTCGTCCTCCTTATCGCAATTTTTTATTACCACAAGAAAAATGTTTTAAATTTAACTTCGCCAAAGAGAAAAATCATTAAATCTTGTTCTATTTCTGTAAAATTTGCGATTGCTTTACTTCTAAATTCACCAAAAAAAAATGAATTGCTATTTTTATTTGGATCAACCTGGAGATGTATCAATTTTTTAAACAAATGATCCAATAAATCTATGGATATCCGAGAAAATTCTAGTTTTGTAGAAGATTACGACCGACGAAAATTTTATGGCAAGTCATACGCCAACTTTTTTTTTTTTTAAAAAAAGAGGATACTTTAAGGAAGATATATTAAATTTTATCGAAATTTTAACTATAAAAAATGGAAAAATAATCGAGAAAATTTATAGTTTCATGTTTAAAAATTGTATATTTTCGGGTGTAAAATATATCAAAAATCATGGCAAAAAATTTATATACTTATGTATAATTCTTGGGTTGTTATGGTTCATGTTAAAAAATCAAACTGACATGGGATTGATAACATGAATAATACATGATATCGAATTCTTCTACTCGTATCGGTATCGTGGAAGTAGTGAAAGGAAGAGATTGTTTTACTCTTTTACTAATCGACACTAAGTCTCCTAATGGAATTTAGACTCGACGTTCACATCACAAGAAATCCAATCGACAATTTTGAAAGCTTGGAAAAAGTTTTTCTTTCTTCCTTAATTTTTTCTATTCTATTAATTTTCTTGTTGGAAAATCACTTTGACAAAGGCGAAAGAGATTGAAACGATCTTCATAAAAGGGCAAACATCGAACAGGAAATTAAGTCTTTCGTAAATGAGACAAAAGTTGAGACGAATTGAAGTAGGCTTTTCGACTTAATTTAAAATGCGAATACTCTCTCGAGGTACAGAAATAATTTGCAAAAGTGGAAAGAAAGTGATTCTTTGATGTGATTTTTTTTCTTCCCCAACCGAATATTCTTTCTACTTTTTTTTTCTTTTCGGAACAGGAGGAAAAAAAAATAAAAATAGAAAATGGCGAACACAGCGAAAGTTTTATAAAATTGAACGACATCGAATGAACAGTATTAAAGATTCAATAATTAATTATGTTTTAAACCAAGCGTGTAATGCAATTAATGGAATGTATCGGATTACATTAATTAAGTAACATTATGTATGGTTTAAACTTATTAAAAATCAACAAGAACAAATTTTGTGTGAAAATTGATTTTGGGTGTAAATTTTCCACTTTAATAGTTTGGAGAATAAACTGTTGATTTTACGCTTTAAAATACAATTTTTCCATATATTCGGGTGTTTTGGAAGAAAATGAGGTGAAGATTTTTATGATTCAGGTGTTTTGGAAGAAAATGATATGCCTGTTTAGGGAAATTGCACAAATATTAAATACAAATACCGTGAAATTACGAAAGGTTACAAAGCGATTTTATTTGATTTTGAATGTACAGTATTTTGCAACCGATTTCTTATGCAATGACGTTTATTCTGGTTAACGCGGATTTCTTATGCAATGACATTTATTCTGGTTAACGGTTAATCAAATCTTTTTATGCAATGACGTTTATTCTGGTTAATGGTTAATCAAATCTATTTTTTGTAAGAAATATATCACTGTAATGACATCTACAGTTTACCATAAGAATTATTATTTATTATTTTTCTAGAAATTATATAAACTATATTGCTGAGATATGGAACAGATTTGATATTTTTTTGTATTCATTTTATTTATCGATAAAATTTTTGGCATTATAGCTATTAGTTGGAGGGCCGCATGCAGCCCGCGGGACGCGGTTTGCCCACCCCTGCTGTACAGTATACATAGTCGTCATTCGCCAAAACTGATGTAATATCTAAGAATTTTGTTATTCGTCCTTTATAATCTGGAATACTGATATGATCGATCATCTTTGTTGTCGGTTTTGGGTATAGTACCGCATAAAACAAAAATTCTGTATCAATTTTTCAACCGTGTTAAACCGAAATCGTGCAATTCAAGTACTATACTGTGTAAATCGAGATTAGATGTAACATAAAAAAATAACATATTCTCAATATATACCATAATACCAACAGAAAACGATGAGATAAAATTCAGGAAACTACAGGCCCCTATCAGTTCAGTAAATAATGAGTTAATGTTTATAATCAACTCGTTAAATTCTATTATCGATGGCAGGAGGTCGATCATCTCATGATAGATACAACTACATCTCATAAATCCTCATGAGTTAATGTTTATAATCAACTCGTTAAATTCTATTATCGATGGCAGGAGGTCGATCTTAATTATTTTAGAGACGGCTATTCTTTATAGATTTACTAGCTGTAATACTTGGCGTTGCCAAGTTTTGTTTATAAATCACTTATTAAAAATAATTAATGAAAAATAATCATTAACATGCAATATATCATATATATAAGCATACAATAAACAATTCAATATCATTTTTCTCTTGTTATTGTTTGTTTATATATTTCCTTTAAAAATTATACAATGCTGCAAATTCAATATCATTTTTCTCTTATTATTGTTTGTTTATATATTTCCTTTAAAAATTATATGATTTAATATTCAAAATTTATTCCTCTATGAAAACACTTGTATTAAATATATAAAAATATCTTTTGTTAAACAACAAACAAACAAAAACACATATTAAACATCCGCTTTGCAATAAAAAGTAAAGCACGTGCTTGGTCCTTTGTTGCACAGTACTGTGATCTGAAACTCGCGGCCCGCATCCAGCCCGCCAAGCAATTTTGTATGGCCCTCCAAGATATTTTAGCTATTTAGTACAGTAATCTCAAACTCGTGGCCCGCGGCCCGCATCCAGCCCGCCAAGCAATTTTGTATGGCCCTCCAAGATATTTTAGCTATTTGTTTTAATACATATTAGTCAGAAAATTATTACAATTTAATGTTAATAAAATAAACAATGATAAACACAAACTCTTGCTTTAACTGTCTATAACTTAAAAAAGCACTTCAAGCAAGGTATTCAAAGGCTGCTTGAAGTGCTTTTTTAAGTTGTTAGAGACAGTTAATAAAATAATAATTTAAAGTGTTAAAGCATACTGTATTCAACCTACGCTGTGCTATCAGTAACTAATGTATTTAGTAAAATATTTTCCTTTCACTGTATTTTCGGGCTTCGTTTCCTTTCGAACTGCGCATTCGGCCCGCTTGCAATTTGAGCTGGGACTACTGGCATAGTACAAAAGGCCATGCACACGTGCAAAAACCAGCACTTATTTAACACGTGCTTGGTTCTTTATTTAATTTAACCAAGAATTTAATTATTTTTCCCATGTTAAAAACGGGCGTGGCCATTCAGGAAACGCTGGGCACTGATTTTTTATGCAAATGTGTGGACATATCTTAATTTTTATATATAATTTATATTATTATAATGCTCGGTTGAAATACATAATTATGTCATGACCATGGTGGAAGAAGGTGGGGTATGGTGCATCTCATTACAAATGCGTGACGTCAATGACGTCAACTGGCACCCAACCTAGAAAGCAGCACTAATACTGCTGCAAACATGACATTTCTTGTGTTCTAAGCTCATTTTGATATCTTTTCTTTCACTTTCAAATAAAGGAGAATAACTTAAGATCTCTATATTTTTATTTAATTAACTTAAAATCAGCACAAATATTAACATAAAAAATTTTTTAATATCAATATATCAAGTAACAAACTTTAATAAACTTTTTTCGATAGTACAAAAGGCCATGCAACGTACAAAAAACCAGCACTTGTTTAACACGTGCTTGGCTCTTTATTTAATTTACCCAAGATTTAATTTATTTTGCTCATTTAAAGCGCGGCCATTCAGGAAACGCTGGACACTGATTTTTTATGCGAATGTGTGGACAATATCTTAATTTTTACATATACAATCAAACCTCTATAAGCCGCCCCTCTATAAACCGCCACACTCGTTATTTGCCTGATGAAAGCCAATAACAAATTTATCCAAGAATCGATTGAGTAATTTAGATTTTCTTCTAAACGGCAAAGCAGCAAAAAGAGGAAAGGATTCCTGTCATTTCACGAAATAAAAACTCAATTCACTGCAATTATCAGGTAAGTATATCTGTGAAATATAATAATATAATATTTATATGTTTCTCAACAGGAATGGAAATGTATTCAGTATTAAAATTCAAATTTTATTCTTTCAGAGAATCCTTTGCAATGTTCACCTGATTTGAAATCTATTATATCAAATTTAACAGTGAATAATGTTCGAATTATATGGAATCCTTGTTCTGAAATTTGATATAAAATTCTAATTAAATCTTGTACGTTGTAATTTATATTATTTTAAGTTTACATAGATTATTTTTATACTATATGCCTGACTACCGTTAATTTTTTATGCATTATTTTTTGCTGATATTAATTTGTAATATCAAGAAGTGATTCTAACTTTCAACAGATCTAACAAGTGAAGAAATTAATTAAAATGATTAATAAATTAATTAATTACAAATAATACTGTGATTAAGAAGTTCACAGACAATTAAGATGCTAAATAAAGCTACAGAACTTAAATGCTAACCATTGTTTTTGTTATATTGGTAAAGAAAATATTCTGCATTAAACTTCAGTTTTGGCCATGCCTGCACAATAAACGGACTTATATGTGAAGGAAGATAGCTAAGGCAAAGATTTATTTCATTATCTTTTCAATTGTATCCTTAAACTTATCAGAAAAGCCGCATAAATGAATTGTTTAAAGACTTTTATAATAGTATCTCAAGCTCATAATATTGATTGGAACATAAAGAAGCAAAAACAAGAAAGATCTAAAATCACTCATTTTCCCGAAACTGTCATTTATTTAGAATTTATAATCCATTGATTTTGTGTAAGTTTAATGTCGATTTAACCAGCATAGACATCACAATGACATCATAATTCCGACATCATTCAAATTAAGTACATAAACTGCTAAACATTTAGCGACATCTATTGGCATTAATGTAAACTAAACTTTTGAAAAAAATGAAAATCTATCCTGCAGGATTAGTCGATCTTATCAGATTAAAAGATTTGGCGTCGATGTGTCTTTTAATGATAGAACATTCATACCAAATTTCATGAAAATCTGCTAGTTTAAAAGTTATTAGTGGAGAACACACATTTCCTACGGGTTTGTTCAATCGTTATTCAAAACAATTTTTTTTATATTAAAGTAATGAATTTGAATTTTTAACACTTGTACAGTTATTATTTTGGATGGCATTGTGATCACAAGGTGTAAATGATTGCCTGATTTTGATTGGTTCTTCAATATTATAACTAGCGTGTGTCTCTAATTAATTGTTTCCTCTCTCATTCATTTTATCTGGACTGGCTTATTTATGTCGAAAATATACCAGAAGTATATTCGACAACAATCATTTCTCAGCCAACCACAGGTTGATCAACATCCATGAAGAAGTTAGTCTGAAATTTTATAACGAGGACCTGAAAATCTATCTAATATTGAGTGGAACTGTCCAAATGAAGTTTTTGCATGCTTTCGTACAATTTTCCTACGAATTCTTCTTTTGTTTCAGTTGCACTGGCTAGTTTGTCTAATTATTTCATGTTGTTATATTTTTTATTATCGTTAATTAACAAATAATGAATCTGATAAATTAATGTCATCAGAAAGTAAGTAAAGGTTTATTTTTAAAAGTCATAATACAATTTGCATTGATAACAGATGAGATCAATCTTATATGTTTTAGAATAAAAATAAACAAAATCAATTTTGGATAATATTTTTATAGTTATATATTTGTTACTTTTTTAAAATTATATATAAACGATATTTCCTGCATCATGTTTTGAGGAATCGATTTAACCATCTTTATTATTTTTTTATAAATTTTTTTTCTTGATTTTTAAAATTATTTATTGAATGTATAAATGATATTTAGTGCTTGTTAAATGGTCATTGATTATCGAATCCAATTTGATTAGTGTCAAGTATATTTAGATTTTTATCAGCCTTTTAATAAATAATTATAAAAATACCATGTTTTCTATATACAGAAAATAATTTTATACGAGTAATAAGTGTATATCATCTAAAATTGATTTGTTTAATGTTTTCTTTATAAATATAAAAATTTAATCCCATCGGTAATCAATAAAAAGTTAATTATGACTTAAAAATAAATATGTTTACTTACTTTCTCGTGTTTTTGTCTCTAAGATTTATTAAATTTCTAAAATATTTTACATTGCGATCTTCTTTTTCGAAAAATTAAGCATAAAAGTTTTCTATTTTAGAAAAAAAAAATTAATCCTAGAAATTCTGACCATTTTCATAGTGTGACGTCACAATTTGCAGACCCCTCCCTCACCTAAAATCATTTACCGTCACATATCTATTACCTCTTCCGTTTCTTAACAGGATGATGTAGTTTTTGGATGTTCCCATTAATTGATCTACATGTTTAAATGGGAACATCCAAAAACTACATCATCCTGTTAAGAAACGTAAACATGTAGTTCAATTAATGGGAACATCCAAAAACTACATCATCCTGTTAAGAAACGGAAGAGGTAATAGATATGTGACGGTAAATGATTTTAGGTGAGGGAGGGGTCGTCAAATTGTGACGTCACACTATGAAAATGGTCAGAATTTCTAGGATTAATTTTTTTTTCTAAAATAGAAAACTTTTATGCTTAATTTTTCGAAAAAGAAGATCGTAATGTAAAATATTTTAGAAATCCGTTTATAAAATACAAAAAATACATCAAATTCTAACACATTTATAGCCAGATATTTGAAGGTTTATTTTTTTAAGTTAAAGAATGCAGTAATATAATAAAGTATAAGTGTAAAGTACAGTGATACCTCGGATTACGAACGTCTCGGTTCACGAACAAATCGGTCTACGAACACCATTTGCGAATAAATTTTGCTTCGCTTTACGAACGATGCTTCGGTTCACGAACACACACACACGGAGTGCATGGCTATTTTCAATTATTCTATAAATTTTTTATTTTACATAAAATTGGAGAAAAAATGTTTAAGTGAAGAGGAGAATGTCATCAAATATTGTAACGTCACGATCAGCGGGGTCAAACTTGCTGTAACCAAAAGTGAAGGAAACAGAGGGACCAAAAATGTTCCAAATAGCATGATATAGTTTATGAATAATTCCTAGAAAATATAACTTAAATAAAAGGAATACTCGCACTATAGCTTTATTATGACTAGTATGAAATCATAATTGCAGCATCAAAAAGAGATAATGTTTATAGTCGTTTCAAATTTTGTGATTAGCTGTTGTAATCTACAATAGCAAAGACCACATTATTACTATTGTTAAAAGCTTGTATTGAAGTTTATGTATACGGCCAAGATCACGTATATCATGTGTCGAAATTTCACGAATTACATTTCTGAACAGCAATTGGTCGGGAACTTTAGTACGATCTGAATTGTACAATGTCGTAAATAGCAGTTCTAAAAATCATTAAAAACAATAAAGCTGTTTTCATTAACAGATAAGTATAAGTTATAAATAAATCTTTGTACGGTTATGCAATATATTAAAAGAGAAACGTGTAAACTGTTCATAGAAATTCTGTAATGAAATATAATTATTGTATTTAAATTTAAAAAATTTTTAGATTTTTATAGATATCTTATCTGCCAGTTAAAAAATACCCAGCAACTATAAATATATCCCATCAACTATAAATAGACTAAAAAATAATAATGAAATCATTTATTTCCGTTCTAATTAAAGCAGATCTATGAAATTTTGCTAGTTTGTTTGTTAGAACTTTCTCTTCTAAATTTAAAAATAAAAACTTTTAAAAAGGCGATTTTAAGGAAAAATTTTATAGTTCTTGGAAATATCTATTTTCTAAATAAATTTTTGTTAAATTTTAGAATGAAACTGGCTAATTTTAGAATGATTGTTGTTTCTATAGAATAAAAAAATTGCTTTTAATAGTGATACAATTAAATTTCCATAACTTTAATATTAACTACAGAAAAATCACTCCAAATAATAAAAAATTTCTTTAAAAAATAGCTTTTTGTAAATAAATTTATTATTCATCATTTATTTATTTTGTTTTATTTAGTTCAGAAATCAAACTTGAATTCAATAACGTAGATTCTAAAAGAATTATATTATTTATTTATTTATTTACTTACTTACAATTGTACAAGCGTACAAAGTAACCCCCCAAAATATAATAGATATTAGACTTACATTAATATGCGCTACAAAATAAAAAAGATAAATATCCCTTCTAACAAATTTATTGATAGAATATTATTTCTTGAAGTAATCAGCAAAATATAGAAGTTTCACCAATACAATATCAAGAAGATTTAATGAACAGAACGATGCTGAGTTTTTATGTGCTTTACATAAAATGATTATCATGTTTTTATACCAAAGATAAATAAAGATTCATTCATTACTTTCAGTTCTTATTATGTGCTTTACATAAAAGGATTATCATGTTTTTATACCAAAGATAAATAAAGATTCATTCATTACTTTCAGTTCTTATATATATTTTGGTTATAAATATTCTTGCTAATAGCAGATCACATTATAATTAAGTAAATCAAATTTAGTTTGGTTAAAATTGATCCGGTGGTTCTTGAGATATGAACAGATAATCTCATTATACAATATGCATATAATATACACACACATAGATATAGTCTATATATGAAAAATATATACACCAAATTCACAAAAAAATGTTGCAGTCAGGTTGATATTTATATATAAATTAAATAACAGAGAAGTTATGGTTATGGTCTTACATTACAAGGAGCCTCATGCTTCTTGTAATATAAAAAGAATTTAATGTATCTGAGGATTCTCTTAAATTTTATAACTTAGAGGAAACAATACGAGTATATTCGATCCTAGTTTCAACATATATTTTAAATAATTTAATATGTTAATTAATTGCACTTATGTTTATGTGTACTAATATAAAATTTATTCAATACAACTGTTGCATTTTGTAGAGTTTAAGAAATTATGAAAACAATCGCAAAATTCTACTCGTTCATTTATTTTTGATTTATATTTTCTAGTTATTTAGCGAAAAAATAAAAATCAGTTTTAGCAATGATAAATATGTGAATTCTCACGTAAAGCTCAGATTGTAAAGATTCATGATGATATCTAAAATAAATACTAGTTTGATATTTCTGTTATTGATCATTTAACCAGCAGCGACGACTTTTATGTTTTTCCATCGGGACAAGAGTTATCAATATTCAAATATTTACATAGCTTTTCACAAAAAATTACCAAAAATGAATAATCATTTCGAATACTTGCATTTATATTAATTTTTCTACTGTTAAATATAAAATAACATGAGAAAAAAAGGTTGTTTTGCCCTCGTGTTTAAATTTCCATAGTGCAACTGCCCACGTGGAATCGCGACGCTTTCGTGATCTTACACCACTTTCTATCAGGCAGATAATGAACAGCGGGATATTTCTATGATGGACTTCTGTCGAGGTCATCAGATGGAGGAGGATGGGTTCAATGAGCCGGCCATCCTGACCTTTCTGAAAAAATCTGAGATGTGGAACTCAAGAATTGAACCCGGAACATCCAGGGTGGAAGTTTCATGCGACCATCCGGCCGAATTACGAGTATAGTTGTAACCGGTTAATAATTAGCTAAAAAATGCATATTTTTAACCCAATATTCCATTTATTTGTTAATTACCATTCCAATGCCACAGTGAGCTGCCCACACTTAAGATAAACACATTTGAAAACAGGAATCGATGATCAGGTTTCACGAAAATCTTTCCATGCATCAGACAGATGCCTCCTAATATATTTGAAATTTGATATATTTGGTGCCTCTAATATTTGAAAAAAGCATATAAAGCTATTTTCGTCATGTTTTGTACTCGTATATTAGCTAAGCACCAGTATAGGCAGGGTGGGCAGCTCTCCTAACATGAATTGCATCATAATGTGGTAACAATAAACAAATGTAGTAATTATTGTTACATTATAAAACCGGAAATGTCTATGACTTTATTATTACTAATCCGCGTCTATTGTTATTATTTGTTCTCTATTATCAACTTATTTAATAGGTATTTTTTTGGCATATTTTAAGTCCCCTTTCCAATCACAGAGATTACTAAGGGGGTGGAGCCAGTTCCAACCAGGGCTATACCCACACCCGTGGAGGAGGGGCCGAATGGTGAAGGACGGGGATCACCGAGACGGGCCAGTACCCCGAAAAAATACGAGACCAGACCAGGGTTCTCCTGCGTAGCACGCCAACGCGTTACCACTCGGCCATCCGGCAGCCTATTTAATGGGTTTTATGACTCATATTTATGATATGAAAGGCGGGCCAGTTTCGAATTCCTCACTGTTTGTTGATTAAGATAATGAAGAATAGGGTTTAATGAATCGGATCTGGATTCCTCTTGAAAAATTTTGGAGAACTCAGAAACTGAATTTAAATCATTCAGTGTGGAAATATAGCACACTTATACATAGTTATCTGGTCAATCATCTTAAGTTAAAAGTATATTTCACCTTAGATATCATTTTAAAATAAAATAATGAGGCTTTATTAATTGTATTTAAAATTTTATTTTAAAATAAAATATATGAATACATCTAAAATAACAAAAAGGCAGTGCAGTAAATAAATTTATATAAATCAACAGGAATCATAAGGACGCTATTTATACTGGTTATGTATAAGTATTAACCATTCATAAATGCAATAAAAATAATTAAGAGATATAAAAACAATTATTTAAAACAAGGATTTCCTTCAACTATTATATTAGCCTGAATTAATTCTGTCAATATAGATTTCAACTTCGGCTTGCAATGTAAATTATTTCCTGAAAAATAAGTTTTACATTTTTTAAATAAACAAAAAAACAAATAATTATCTACATAAAAAGTAAGGCTTACCTGTTATCTTCAATTTTTTTAGTGTGTATTTTATAAAATCGCAATAATCACATTGATTCTCCCTTAAATGACCTCGAAAGTTTAAATCCATTAACTGATTATGGGACAGATCTAGTTCTTTTAAGCTGACACAGTTCAAACTTCCACTAATTATACTCAGTCGATTTCCGGCTAACTTTAGAATTTTCAAACTTTTTAAATACTTTAACGATCTTCCCAAAGCGTGCAATGAATTGTAAGATAAATCCAAAATTTGCAAACGATTCAAAGATTTAAATTCGATATCGTACAGCTGAGTTAAAGAATTATAAGAAAGATTAATATTGAATAAATTACTCAAGCAACTGAGACTATTACCAAGTATTGTTATGCCATTTTGAGATAAATCCAAATTCTCTAACCTCGAAAGACCACAAAGTGAATTATCCAATCTTTCAATCCGATTTGATCTGAGCTTTAAGATCCTTAATTTACTCAAACCAACTAATTCTCCATTTAGGCTCTTAATTTTATTGTTGGCTAAACTCAAATATTCCAAGTTAGAAAGAAATAGCAAAGAATTATTGAGGCTTTCAAAGTTATTATCAATTATATGCAAATAAACTAAGGGTATCACTCTATCAACACCAGGGTAGCGGAACACGCTGCTATGAATATAGCTTATATTGTTGCCAGCCAGGAGAAGCTCAGTTAAGTTTAATTTCCACAAAGGCTCTCTGAGTTCTCTTACTTGATTACCAATGAAGTGAAACGAAGTAAGAATATGCAGTGAAAGCAGAGCGTTGATTGGCAGTTCTCTCATTCTTCCATGTTTTACAGCAAATATTTGCAGGCAAGTTGATTGCTTTGCAAGTAGAGAAACAGGTAAGTTTTTCTGATTTGGAAGCTCTAAAATGAGTCTCTGTACACAGATACCTCGGAAAAAATCTTCAGGTAACTCTGCTAAGTTATGAATAATATGTAAATCCGGTAATGGCTGGTTGATCATCTTTAGTATGGCTTGCACATCACTGATACTATAAAAATCTTTGCAGATAACGTTCTCGCAGAAACGCTTATCGAACACAGAATCCTGACATTTGCAAGGATTGATATTTCTTAAACATACATCTCTAGATTGATAAAGAAAAGCTCTGGTTGCAACTAATATGAAGGACACAATGTATACAAACGACCACATCTTGAAATTACAAATAATTTCTGCAATCGCTAGTCTTTTTATATCCTGCACTTAGTTGTTATTGGTTGGACCCTTCAAAGGTAAACTTAATGCTTCATAAAGTTTTGTTTTTCCGAATCCCACAATATTCAATCATCTAAAAACCAATTAAAATGATTTCCAAACAAACTGATTTGTTTAAAAGAGCATTGATTTGTTTCAAAACTAAATAAATTATTGTTCTGATAATATTGTAGAAAGTTATCAAAAGATTCAATTCAGGATTCCTCAGACATAAAGGAGAAATTTTTCTAAGCAGCTTCATCATGTTGTAAATCTTTCTGATTCGATTTTACTTATATATCCTACGTAAAAATAATAACATTATTATTATATGCATTAAAAACATTAACACAACTGACTTCATCATACAATTTTAGATATTAAAATTTTAAATTATATTTAATTATCTATAGATTGCTGGGCATACTAACCGGTAAGATGTGAAGAAATATTTATCCACAAGTTTTTATTTTTAACTGGAACAAAACAAATTTTTAAATAAGTGAAAATATATCAAATATACCATATTTCCGGGTTTCGTTTGCTAATGATTTGCAATAAACAAGGTTAACCGTTGAATCATAATAAAATGCGTTGGTAAATTAATTTCATATTTATTTACTGAAAACACTAATTATTACTTTTTAAACTTCCTGTTATTTGTAAATTTAATAATAAATTTATTTGGATCATCTAATGTAACAACTATTAGAAAGGTAAATTATTACCGTAACCGTCAATTAAGTAATAATTTCAAGGTAGAAACAATTATATAGATTTAATCGGATTAAATTTACTTTAACTGGTCTACCTATGCTTCCTCATTAGTACAAAGTATCGATTATTTCCTCATTAGTACAAAGTATAAATCACTAAAGTTAAATTAAACGACGAATGCTAATGAGCGGCTGCTTTGAAGTTCACTTCTTATATTTAGATATTGTGTTTATAATTTTTTACGTAATTGAAATAATGAAATATATATCGATAAATATAGAAAATATAAGAAATGTTTATGTTTTAAGATAATCTTTGATTTTAGTCTGTTTATGCATGAAAACTGACCAAAGCATATCCTGGTCTTTTTTTTTGGTCTTGAATTAAATTAAACTAACTCTTTTGTTAATATGCAATTTGTAATATATAGCAGAAATTACAACAGAAACATAAACTGAAAATTTCAATTTCAATTTGCTAGCTGAAATTGATATTTTCTTTTTCTGCTAAATATTCTGTTTTGTGATATTTGTTTCAAATAGGATTCCATGGTCACTGCAGTCAAAGTTGCAAAATTTTGTTTTTTTATTTTAAATGAAATTCGCAACAAAATATACTAATATTTTGTTAATATCATTAAAATATATTTCAAACATAAAATAAATTTATCGAGAGTTTAAAATTCAGTACACATAGTTCTTGTGATTCAAAACATTCAAACTCAAAAAGGATCTATACCTATCAGCAAGTAATCCTAATTATTATTTTTAATTAAAAATATAAATTAAATATTTAAAAATATAAATTAAATATATATATGTATAAATATATATAAAATTTATTTTAGAAAAATTTCCTATAAAAGTATATTTTGAAATTACCGTATTTACTCGCCTAATTTTCCTTCTTTCTTGTTCAGTTTTTGAAATTCTGAATAGATAGGGCAAATATGGTGAAAATTTTGCAAATTTTGTTATAAATCTAGAATGAAAAAATAACCATGTTACCCTGAATATAAGGCGAATTTTTAAATATTCAATAGTAAAAAGTAGAAGTCACCTTATATTAAAACTTCTAAAATAAAAGTTGATTATGAGATGAGATTCTTTAGCAGAAGTTCCTCCATTTGTAATACGTTAAGTGCTGTATAGATTTACGAGGCATTTTCTAATGGACCGTTTGATTTGCTGGATGTCATAAAAAGGAATTTAGATTATAATTGACATTTATAAAAACGATTTTATTAATGTTTTAAAACAAAATTATAGCGAAAATATTGCATTTTACCGGACGATAACATGGACTTTATACATAAGCTTACCATAAGTCCGTATTTTCTACGAACTGTTCGTATTTGACAAGGCTATCCGTTGTCCGATCGCAATTCAGAAAATGCCCGTATTTTTTTTAAAAATGTTTAGCTATTCCATATACCTACAAAAATTTTTATATACTTTAGTATGTTTCCGAACTTTATTTTAAAAACTTTTCCTAAGAGAAGAAGTTTTCATCTGGCAAGTACTGGCAGAAGAAATGCGCCAATTGGTCGCTACTGCAGACCAATTAGAGCGCTACCGACTGTTGTACCTGTCGTAACTATAAAACCAGATACGTTGATGCTATAATATTCAGTGATAATTTTTATAATACTTTTTAACTTTCGTATATGAACAATTTCCTTTAATTTAATCATTATTCTAATAAATTAAACATGGACAGAAATCAAATAAATTATTTTAACCAAGAATTTTTATTTATTTAATTCAGAATTAATTTCTACTATGGAAATTGCTTTGAGATCGGAATACGGGAATTGAACCCTGATCCTCTGGATATTAAGCGAAAGCTTAACCACACTGCCATCCGTTCGACTGCGACTAATATCTGACAAAGCCGAAAAAAGAAAAAGGACTTTACATCTCTAAACTTTTGAGAAAGGAGTCTGGGGCCAACTTATTGAACCCTATCTTTCATCAAATGATTCACTCATTATGAATGTGAACATCCCATGCTGGGCATTAGAATAGCCTGCTGCATAGAATCTAATAGAGAAAACAAATGTTGGTGCTTGATACCAAGTGTAATATTAATCAAATTTTTCAGGCCGGATTGGCCGAATGGAAACGCTTTGGCTTTCCATTCTGGAAGACCCAGGTTCTAGTTTCAGGCACCATCCCTTGAAAATATTTATCATGAGGTCCGGCACCAGTCCTCGATCCCCGTCCTCCACAATCCGGGTTACCCCTCCGCAGGGTTGGGCGCCTGTGGAAGGGCTTGTTTCGCCCCGCCACATAGTAATTTACCAGAATGGAGTATGGCTTCATCTGCTGACAAAAAAATCAAATTTTTCAGCAGCCGGATGGCGGCGTGGTAACGCGTTGGCGAGCATGCAAATGGACCCATTCCGGCAAGCATCTTCTGAAAAGTTTTTTCGGGGCTCCAGGCCCGGTCCCGAAATTCCTGTCCTTCACCAACCGGTCCCCATCCACGGGTCTAGGTGCAGCCCGTAGTTCAAACTCGCACCGCCCCTTAGTAATCTCACTGATTGGAGAGTAAAATAACAACAAAAAAATCAAATTTTACATGTACTAATTATGAAATCGATATCCAATTCTGAAACTCGCACCGCCCCTTAGTAATCTCATTGATTGGAGAGTAAATAACAACAAAAAAATCAAATTTTACATGTACTAATTATGAAATCGATATCCAATTCCAATTTCGATGGTCCAGTTCTGTTATAAATTATAAATATTTATACTTTGTAATTTTATATTTTATTTTAAAACAATGAATGCTGTCCGACTTTTAATTATTGTACTCTTTTTAATGAAACAATAATAACTGCGATACAGTGTTTGCTGTATTGATGATAAGAAAACCTTTGCTTTTTAAATGTTTCACAATCATTTATTAAGGCAGCCTGATAGCCGAGTGGTTACGCGTTGTTGTGCCACGCAGGAGGACCCGGATTCACGTCCTGGCTGCGGCATCTCCTGTAAAGCTTTTTCGGGGTGCTGCGCCCGGCCCGGCTATCCCCGTCTTTCATCATCCGCCCCCCTCCACGGATGTGGATGCAGCTCGTGGTTGGAACTGGCCCTGCCCTTTAGTAATCTCCCTGATTGGAAAGGGGCAAAAAAATAAGAGCAGCTCGTGGTTGGAACAGGCCCTGCCCTTTAGTAATCTCCCTGATTGGAAAGGGGCAAAAAATCATTTATTCAAATTAGAGATATGTTAATATTAAATTTTTAATTCAAATTAAAAATTATTAAAAAATTGTCAAATTTGAATAATTCTTCTGTGAAGTTTCTAATTGTTGAAGCATTTTCTTATTATTTTTTAAACATATCTTAATTATCTAATCTTTAAATAATTATCGAACAAAAGACTGAATTTTTCTTTCTAATTTTAATAATTAAGGAAAATTATGCAAATGAAAAAGTAGATGCGGTATTATATCCATAGAAAACTGTTTTGCTAGTTATATTAAATTGCTTATTTCAAATCATTTATCTAAATAACAGTGCACATTAATTCCCACGTCTCTGATCAGAAAAAGCTGTATTATCGCATGACTATGTTAACGATTTTTATCGTTGTGCGAATTCTTTCTCTGTCTTTTATTGCGGAACCAAAATATAATTCGTACAGTAATTGATTCTAAATGGGGATAATTGCGCCAACTGTGGAAATTTATTAACTAGCAAATATTAAAGTAAAAATTTGTTAGTTTTCGACGTTACTGAGATTAATGTACTTGAATAAAATTTAAATTTTTTTTATGTTCGAGATATTTGAATGAAAAATATGAAATTCTTCCTAAATGACTATCAAAATAATATGTTTGAATCACCATCTGGAGAACTTAAAAAGATTTTTGATAAAAATCAACCATCATAATGAATATACACTAATATCATTTTATTTCGATTATTAATTGTAATTAAAAGGCAGCCGAATGGCCGAGTGGTAACACTGTCGGCGTGCCACGCAGGAGGACACGGGTTCGGGTACCGGATTTTTTTTCGGGGTACTGGGCCCGGCCCTGTGATCCCCGTCCTTCACCCTCCAGCCCCTTTCCACGGGTGTGAGTGCGGGCACTTTGGAACTGGCCCTGCCCCCTTAGTAATCTCCCTGATTGGAAAGGGGGCATAAAATATGCAAAATTAAAAAAATTGTATCTTGAAGGATAGTTATTATAATTGTTTTATATAGCTCTGCATAACAGAAATTGTTTTCATACCCCAAATTTCAGTCGCACGCACCACTGAAATGAGGATACTTAAAATCTGAATGTTCAATTTTCATATCAATCATATCGCTCACTACTCAAAATTATAATGAAATTATTGGACATATTGGACAAAACATTTTAATAAATAATGTTGCAAAATAAATTCACTACTCAAAATTACAGTATAATGAAATTATTGGACATATTGGACAAAACATTTTAATAAATAATGTTGCAAAATAAAATATTTTCATTTCTTGACTTTTATGTAGGGTCGCCGAGAGAAATTTTCGGGCCCGTGACAAATCTATGGTCACAGATTACTAATACAGATGGGACACTTCCTATACTTTCAATTGTAACTTTTCAAAATGACGTAGTCATATAAAGAACCAATCATATTATTTCTTTAGAACATAACATAGATGGTGCTACTAACAGTTAAACGTCACCAACAAAGCCAGGATATGACATCACAAAAATGGCTGTACTTCCTAACAATAACATACAGGATATGACATCACAATAACGATTACTGTAAACAGTAATCGTTATTGTGAATACTACTTTCTTGATTTATTTCCGATTTTAAGAAGTTTAAATGTATTTTTAAAAATAAAACGTTGATTTTTAATCGTATTTTAGACTTTATACATTCGAAATATTTATAATACAAATTTGATAACAATTTCTTTCCGAATTGTTAAACATTAATGAAACCTGTGTGTTTATATAAATATATTCTATTTTCAAGCTTCAGAAAACAACGTATATTATATTAATATAATTTTATTGAAAATTTATATTTGTACAAACTGAAGTTATATCTATATTTTTTTTCTGTGTGATGTAACACAGCTTTTCACTAAGTTGGTACTAAATGATAGGTTAGTCTAATGCCCACTATGGTCGGCCGGATTGCCGGCGTGGAAACGCTTCGGCTTTCCACTCTGGAGGACCCGGGTTCGAATCCCGTTTCCCACCCCTTGAAAATATTTATCATGGGGTCCGGACCCGGCCCCACAGATTACTAATACAGATGGGACACTTCCTATACTTTCAATGGTAACTTTTCAAAATGACGTAGCCATATAAAGAACCAATCATATTACTTCTTTAGAACGTAACATAGATGGTGCTACTAACAGTTAAACGTCATCAACAAAGCCAGGATATGACATCACAAAAATGGCTGTACTTCCTATATACAGTAATCGTTATTGTGAATACTACTTTCTTGATTTATTTCCGATTTTAAGAAGTTAAATGTATTTTTAAAAACAAAACGTTGATTTTTAATCGTGTTTTAGACTTTATACATTCGAAATATTTATAATACAAATTTGATAACAATTTCTTTCCGAATTGTTAAACATTAATGAAACCTGTGTGTTTATATAAATATATTCTATTTTCAAGCTTCAGAAAACAACGTATATTATATTAATATAATTTTATTGAAAATTTATATTTGTACAAACTGAAGTTATATAAATTCCAATCTATACTAAATATCTTTTATAAATAACTAATGTTAACTTCGATCCACGAGCTACGATCAAACGTCTTAAGAAAACAAGATGGCTACTAAAAACGAAAGCTGCTTATGGGAAACAGATTACTACGTAATATTATTATTCAATATATTTCTATATTTTAAAATAATAAAATATCCTTTATTATTTAAATGACTTTGAAATATTAATACTGGTCAATGTCTTGAAAAATTATAAAATTGTTACATTTAAGAAAAAATACACAATCAACTAACTGAGAGGCGCTGTGGTACTGAAATTTCCCTGTTTTAGCTAAGTGTCCCATCTGTATTAGTAATCTGTGTCTATGGTTCGGGCGCCACTTAAAAAAGTTCATCACTTTGGTTTAATAAAAATCTTTCATAAGATTCAGTAACATAGCTAATCTATATTTTTTTCTGTGTGATGTAACACAGCTTTTCACTAAGTTGGTACTAAATGATAGGTTAGTCTAATGCCCACTATGGTCGGCCGGATTGCCGGCGTGGAAACGCTTCGGCTTTCCACTCTGGAGGACCCGGGTTCGAGTCTCGGGTCCCACCCCTTGAAAATATTTATCATGGGGTCCGGGCCCGGCCCGTCGATCCCCGTCCTCCACAATCCGGCTGACCCCTCCGCAGGGGTGGGCAGCCTGTGGAAGGGCTTGTTTCGTCCCGTCACATAGTATTCTCCCTGAATGGAAAGTAGCGTCATCCGTTAACGAAAAAAAAACCTGGATACACCAGGCACAGCACGATCCTACCCCTGCAGTCCATCCTAAAATTGACCTACTGAACTTGCAAAGTCGCGGATTAGAACGAATGTCGATATTATTAATTATTAACTAAGCCTAACAGTTAGCGACTCTGCAAATTCCAGAGTTCTGCCTCGCTCAATCCAAGTTAACTTCCTCACAACCGTAGGTAATCCCAGTTTACCCACGGGACGGTTCTAACGACTCTGCAATCCAGAGTTCGGCCTGAGCTCAGGTCTTTTCTAAGTTAATTAAATACTAAGTAATTATAAAACAATCCAACAACCACGTGACGTCTAACTGACGAAACTGAAATCGGAACTTATAACTAGAAGTGCCGATTAGGTGTTAGAAATAAAACGAACAAAACGATGTTAGAAACTTATGCTAAATAAATTGAAGAAAATCTCAAACAAGTTATATAACGTAAAATATAAAATTTATTAGACTCAAAAACACTTACAAAAGTGTTAACAAATGCTTTATTGAAACTATAATAAAGCAACAAACAAGTAATCAACAAACTTGTTTAATCTAACTCAAATATCCAAAATCCACAAAGGAATAAACCTTAAATACTACTTAACTTCTAATA
>AYEL01087106.1:0-27848 GCA_000484575.1 Olivierus martensii
AGTTCAAAGTTATTAGTTTACAGAGTAATTCATTCATGTCATTATCTTTACAATTAATTTATATATCGAACAAAACACCGATATGGATCATTCTTATTTTCACATATCAGTTCAGTGGTAAAATTATGTAGATAAGATGACATCATTAACCGGGATAGCTCTTCCGGATACGGGTTCTGATTCCGTATCACGTGATTGCCAACTACGACGGAGAAGGTGGAAGTAAGTTAACTTTTAAACTAAAATATAATACGTTAGCATATAGGAAAATAACTATAAATAATAGAGTGCATAATAAAATAAAAATAGGACAGGTCAAAGTCAACTTCCTCACAAACTTTTAATAAATAATTTTGTACTTATTAGTGTTATACATAAAATAGGAGAGATTTCTTTCTTCCATTTCCGCTATTTTCCTACTGCATTCCAGTCACGTGTCACTGACGTCAGGATAAGATGATTTTTTTTTCTTTATTTAATAATAATCGGCATTGAAATAGTTTATTTTGGCACAACTGCTTTGGATGGTAGACAATGCTCTCTGGCAGTGGCGTGCGAACTATTGGATACGTAATGTGACACATTGTGATATTATGCGGTGTCTCATTATATTAGTGATGTGACACATCGAAGCCGGACGGTCGGGTTCGTGAGCAAAAGTCACGGATATTACCTCATCTCGGCGGCACTGCTTTTGACAGAAAATTATTTAATTACTTTAACAGAAAAGCAAGCTTCCCATAATATTAGTGATGTGACACATCAAAGCCGGACGGTCGGGTTCGTGAGCAAAAGTGACGGATATTACCTCCTCTCGGCGGCACTGCTTTTGACAGAAAATTATTTAATTACTTTAACAGAAAAGCAAGCTCTCAATATATTTTTATTTTAATATTTGATCTTTTTGATATTAATATCAATTTTAAATACAATATTTAATTACTTATTCATTATTGTGATACATACATTCTGAAATAATGTGAATAAAATTTGTCACAGTATTTTATTCTTTAGAATTATATCTGATAAACAAGCACTGTACTATATAATTTTAATAATGCTTCTTGTATTTTCGAGCCAATTTTCACATATCACTAACTATTCAATAAAATCAATGCTTTTATCTGCATTAACAGGACATTTGCATCTAAATCAATACAATCTGTCAATTATATGAAATTACTGTGATTATTATCCATATATTTATCATAATATTTTCTGCATTACTATAATATACCAATCCTGAATTTGTTTCTTGTAATGGTTTATAAATTAGGCAATTCTGACAAATTATTGATAGTTGAGCTTGAAGCAAATCTCTGTACAAATAAGATTAATAATTATTGTAGTATAAAATTCTTTATAAATAAGTTTATATAAAAGTTTTGTTAAAACATTTTTTATTGTCATGTAAGCAAGTTTATTCATACATTGAAAAAACAAACAAATCACTGACTGTTGGACAATAATACACATTTTTGCATTGATTTGTTACTTTACTAAAAACACCAAAACTTTCTTCAGACAGTCCAATTTGATTTCTGTTGACATCAAATAAAACTAAATCAATATTCATCATCATCATCTACAATACTTGCAGGTTGTTGTAGTAACAATTGCTGATCTCTCTGAAGTTGTTGCCATTCTTGCTGTTCTGCTTCTTGTTGCTGTTGTCTTGCCTTAAAAATAAATTTTCAATATCAAAACAGAAAAAATATATTTAATAAATAAATTAAATACTCTAAGATTTAGTAATAAAATAATAACAATATCATTATTTCTTTACAAATTTAGAATCATTAACTTAGTACAAATTTTTTTGGCAAAATTATAATTACATTTCGCTGCTAAATTTTGTCTAATAAAACAATGCAAAAAGTAACATCCACTGTTGTAGAAAAAATTTTTAATTGACTTTTAAAATTCGTGAAAAATATTTCATCAATGATTATTTATGGACATTCTAAACATACATTGACAATAATCATAACACTTTAATTATAATAAATATTGATGAATTTGAAATAAGAAATGGAATAAACATGAAATTTCATGATATATTTAATATATGATAATATAATATTTATTATAGATATATAATAAATATTATATTATATAGATATATGAATATAACAATATTTAAGTGTTACATTTGTTGTGCAAAATTGAAAATTTTATTAAAACTATTAGAAAATTAACAACAAAAATATAATTTTAAATATGATTTTTATTAATTCTTTAATAGTAGAAGATAAATGCATTATTATTATTATTATTATTATTATTACATAAGTAATTGCAATATACAGGGTGTTTTCTAGCACCCGTACCACCCTTTTTTCTTGGAAATGCGATGAGATAAGAAGTAGGGAAAAAAATTTTGATTACCAAAGTATATGCGAAGAATCGAATGGGCATGATAAAAATTTTCTGGGCCCATCAGAAGTAGGGGCACAAGGGGTCAACTATGAAATCTCCATATCGGAAGTAGGGGCACAAGGGGTCAACTATGAAATCTCCAATGGAAAGTCGGAAGTAGGGGCACAAGGGGTCAACTATGAAATCTCCAATGGAAACTAACGCCGATTTTGGCATAATATGATAGAACTGTGAAAAATAAACAACTTTTGAAAGTTTTTTAATATCACTTACGGATTGTGAGATATCGCAAAAGATGCTGATGCATATACCGCCGATTGGGCTATTCAAGCAGTAAGAAGAATAAAAATCAGACAGAGGGCATCTATGTACATTGCCAAACATTATTGAAGCAGTATTATGCAGATTTAATGCTTTAATATGAAGTCATCTAGCTGAATTTTTTAGGCCTAGCACTATTGCACACTGAATGCATGATAATATAAATATGTTATATTTGCCTAATGCAATACAAAATTCAATTTAGTAAAATATGTTTAATTGCAATAAAAATATTTTATAGCATATATATTAGAAATGTTAATTTGTTTATCAGGTAAAAAATAATAGATTTTGAGTGACAAAAAATCATAAACACAAATATTAAAATCTTAAAAAAATTTTAGAATACAGTTGATTCTTGTTATTTGCGGTAGTTACGTTCTGTAAATTCTTTGGGAATACTGCACCATTATGCCTAGGAAATATAGAGTTAGATTCCTACAAACCTTTCTTCCAAACATTTTCATCCTTGGTTTATGTGTATTTTTCTGTTTAAGGACACCTTATTTAATGTGTATTACAGTACTTACAAATAATTTTAGTACAGTACTATATACAGTATTATAATTACAGTAATCTTTATTTAATTTTTTAAACACTAACTATATAATAAATAAAATCTTATATTTGATGGGTAATTGTTTGATGTGGCAGCTGACATATTGTCTTTCTGAACTGCATTGAAAAAATGCATCAGTCTTGTCTGTGTCACTTTTTGCCTCAGATCTTCTAAAATCTCGGCATAAGAAATAAATGCACAGGAACTTAAGCACCTAAATTTGAGGTTACATTCAAGCATAGGGTCACATTCTTCTATTGGACCTGCAGATAATATGAACAGGCTTTTGGCCTACCTGCAGTCTGTAGAGTGAGCAAGGATAGGTAATGAGGCTTTCCAGCAAAACAACACAGAGATTATATTTGGTAATAAACAATTTCCTTTATTAGAAAGAGAGAGAGAGAGAGTTTACATTGTTTACATTGGTGACAGTATTTTTGCTGCTCAGCAGGAGTCCGCGAATAAGCGCAAAAGCTCTGTAAAAATTGATTTTATGGTTACAAATAAATTTTCACGAATAATCAAATACGCAAATAACGAGAATCGACTGCAATTCATATTTATTTAATTAAACATTATAATATATAATTTTATATATAATAATTAATTAAATAAAGTATTATAATGCTTTATACTTCAGTATACGTGTTGTGTAGATTATGTGTTATTTAACAACACAGTTTAAATTTGTCTATAGCCATAGAATAAGCAGTTATGATTTTATGAATAATAGATGTAATAATAATAGCTATGAATGGTCCAATAGAAGAATGTGATTTTATGAAATTTGATAAACATTAATTAATGTTTATCCACTAGAGGAAACTTAAGTACATGCATAAGATCATCAAAATTTTAAATATAACACTTTGATTATGTTATAGGGATCACTTCTCCAATGATTATTTTTATAGATTATTAATAATTATAACTGAAAAAGTTTTTATATTATATTTTGACTTTTCAATGAAAAAAATTCTAAGTATTTTAATAATGATGATAATATTTTTTATATTTCAAAGAATATTTTTTAAATTAAATTACTTTAGCAAATAATTCCTGCTGAACTCTCAGTAATTCCTCTTCTGGGATACCCAAATTTTCTAATCTTGTACTTTGTCTTCTGCGCTTGGCTGCAACAGCTTTACAATCTTTTAAAACTGCTTCTGCTTCTTCTTTGTAAGCTCCAAAACCAACATTTTCTAAAGCTAAATTACAAAATCTTGTGATTTATTTTCTCATGTTTGAATCCAAACTTAATCATTTTACCTGTTAAAACATGTTCTGCAGATATTGTTTTCTTTTGCTGTTGATTCAAACTTAATCATTTTACCTGTTAAAACATGTTCTGCAGATATTGTTTTCTTTTGCTGTTTATTGCAAACTTCGTTTGCTTCTGAAGATATATGATGAATGAATTCTGTGCAACAATTCAGAAGCAGCTCTCTAGCATCATTAGCAATTCTAATTTGTGGTAACAGTTCTTTAATCATTTTGTTCATTGCAGCTCTGGGTATAGTTAATTCCTCATCATTTTCTGCCATTGTTTCTGGAAAATATATAAATGAAAGAATTAAACTTCATTCATTTTACTTTTATTAAAAAGCATGCTATTTGAATTTATATTTTAACATTTCTAATTTACTGTATTTTAAAATTATATTATTTACAATAAGCTAACATTAAATTATACTTCTATTAAAAGTCAAATTTCTCATTATTCTACTATAAAAAAAAATACTATAAATAGTTTATAATTTAAAAATATATGATACCTAAAATTAACAAGTTCTGAAGTTATTTAAAAATTACTCTTATTAATAATTAAAACAAACAAGATTTTATATATAATAAATATACATCATATATAGTGACACAAAAATTAAAAATTTATGAAATTAAATTTTTTATAAAGTTCAGAATTAATTTCTTTTATTTTATCAAAAAACAGGTTTTTA
The DNA here is from genome assembly GCA_000484575.1 of Olivierus martensii. NCBI lineage: Eukaryota > Metazoa > Arthropoda > Arachnida > Scorpiones > Buthidae > Olivierus > Olivierus martensii. Next base: position 5,218 of record AYEL01087106.1, read on the forward strand.
AATAAAGTTATTATGGCCATCATTGTATATACATTTTGTTTTTTTAAAAAAAGATTTTTGTTATGATTATAAGTTGTTATAAAATACTGTAAATTTTGATACATACCAAATTTTACTATACCAAGTAAAATTTCACTTTATTATTATTAAAAATAAAGGTTATTCAGCAATCAGTATGTTCAGATCAATAATTTTCACAGATTCTTATTTTATTATTTTCAGAATTTGAATTTTTTCACTTAATTATTTTAATTATATGATAAAAAATGATAGTTTAATTTTAATTAAGCTCATATAAAGACATATGCTTATTTCTTTAGTTTTATACACAATATTTAAAAAAAGGGAATTTAATATTAAATAGTACTATCTACCTAAGTGTAAATCTTAGATAATAAACAAATTTAATTTCACAAAAACTGTTTAATAAAAGAAGGAAATGTTTTTGGCTGACAAATAGATATCATCAAACTGAATTCTATAAAGAATAAATAGAATATAAGTTCATTCTTTTAAGAATGTTCTAAATTCTAATTAAGCTCATATAAAGACATATGCTTATTTCTTTAGTTTTATAAACAATATTTAAAAAAAGGGAATTTAATATTAAATAGTACTATCTACCTAAGTGTAAATCTTAGAGAATAAACAAATTTAATTTCACAAAAACTGTTTAACAAAAGAAGGAAATGTTTTTGGCTGACAAATAGACATCTTCAAACTGAATTCTATAAAGAATAAATAGAATATAAGTTCATTCTTTTAAGAATGATCTAAATTATAAAGAATCTAAAATTCAAATTTAAGAATGATCTTATATTTTAGAAGAAAAGCTAAAGATGGTCAGTCACTTATTGGCTGAAAATGTTTTCTTCTCATTAAATGACAAATGTGAAATTAAACTGTATTTTTTGTTGAAGAGCTTGTTTAACTTAAGAATTTCATATATTTGAAAATAAATTTTGGTCATTAAATCTATAGATTTTTGTCAATTTCAGCTTTAACTTGTTTACATCTTACATACTGTTAAATTTATAATTATTGATGATATAAAGTCTGCTGCAATATAAAATTTTCTACTAAAATCTAGACCTATTTATTTCAAAGCTGCATTATTTATATATATTTAAGATTTTAGCATTTCCTTGTAATAGATGATGATAATGTCAGAATAATGCAAAATAATCCAATCAAATGAACTGAACTTTATTTTTCTCAAGCTATATAGCAGGGCTTCTCAAATCTTTTTCATTCATGACCCCATTTTTCATTAGGAGATTTTTCTTGACACCAGGTATTAAATATGAAATAAAACATACAAGTACATAAATCATTTACACACTTAAGATGAACACAATCAACCAACTAGACTGAAAATTCATATGTTGTCATACATTAAATATTGGGCATTCGTGAAATTACAGTACATATAAACTGAAATTCAAGTGTTTGAATTTAATTTTTGTGACCCCGGGGTCGCAACCCATAGTTTGAGAAGCACTGATTTATAGCAATTCATCACACCCCAAATGGGGTCACGACCCATAGTTTGAGAAGCACTGCTATATTGCATATTATTAATTTAAAATTATCATATTTAAAATGACAATACTCCCATTTTATCAACAACATGCAAAAGAAAGAAAAATGGTTATTTTTCAGATTGAGATATTGCTTGTCAACTGTATTTTCATAAAATACCATATTCTAAAGCAGTTATCTTGAAATGTAGTTACAAAACAAATTTGTGTAATTGGGAAATGCAGTTTGAGAAATTAGTATATATACTTACTAGTATGTCAAATTCCTATTTAGTTTGTTTTTACAACTATCTATTTAGAATAAGTTGAGACATGTCATCAATAAAATATTGTTATAATAAAATGATCATTCTTTTATTAATCCAAATCAGTAAATGTTATTTATTTAATTAAAAAATATTATTTAATTATTTTTTTAAATAAAAGTTGAAGAAATGAATAAAACATTTCCATATACTATAAAAAATAATAAATTTCTTCATATTTTAATCAATTATATCATTGAATCTCACAATGAAAGCAATCAATTTAGAGCACACTATGGATAGTCAATAATCATCATCAGTTTATATATAAGATTAAAGAATTAGTTTCAATGGGCTGAACAGGACCTAAAATTCTCCTAGAAAATCTGGAGATGTGACACCCAGAATTGAAGTCATTCCTCAGTTGGCATTCAAATGCTTTACTACTATATCATCTGGTGAATTTATCATACTAACTTGTAAGGAAGAACCAGCAATTTCTCTCAGCTGCATACAACTACATAAAATTTTTTTCTTGAGAACCACTGCTTTAAAATATACAAATGAATGTAACTTTAAGTGAAAATATATTATCTAGATGCTGAACATCCATACATTTTCATCTAATTTTTATATTTATATTGAATATACATTTGTATGCAGTGGCAAATTTATATTATTAGAACTGTTACATAACAAAAATTAAATATTGGATAATAATTAAAAGAAAAACATTATGCAGTTTTAGTAGCTCTTTTTAATCTATACCTAGATGCTGGAAGACCCATACATTTTCATCTAATTTTTATATTTATATTGAATATACATTTGTATGCAGTGGTAAATTTATATTATTAGAACTGTTACATAACAAAAATTAAATACTGTATTGGATAATAATTAAAAGAAAAACATTATGCAGTTTTAGTAGCTCTTTTTAATCTATCATTTGATTTAGATTTATCTATAGTTAGACAAGCTTAAGAATGCCAATAGCATAGATTTGTTTATGATCTGTCTAAGTTTGTATATATTAGTGATACCATTTTTTCGTCATTTTTCAATTATTAAATTTTGCTTGCTAAAGTCAGGTTTTATAATTTGATAAAAAAGATAAATAATTTCTTATATAAAAATATGGTACAATTTCCTTATTGTTTTATTTAAGTATATAATACATATAATTATTATGAAAACAGCTTTTAATACTAACTTTTTTGAAATCTTTTTTCTTGTTACTTAGTTGATTTCTGAAAAAATAACTTAACCAAACTGAAAATTTAATTATATTGATGTTAAAAATATTTTATGAAAAATCTTGTATAAAAGTTTTGAATTCTTGATTTATTTGAATTTGAAAAATATAAAGATATCAAGAGGAAGAACATTTGTGCAGTATTATTCAATATTGATAGCAAGTATACATTATATAAACAACAAACATATACTATATTTATCTATTGATGCAAAACTCATTTTTTTAAGAAAAAAACAAGAGTTTTGTATAGTTTAGTAAACTTAGAAATAGTATTATAAGAATGATTTATGTATGTTTTCAAGCAATTTAAAAAATAAATTTTAGAACAAAATCAATTTAGAAACTATCTCTGATCTTTCTATATTTCCAATGATCAAAATTCCTAACAGATGTTAATGACAGAACTATTTTATAACTTACAATACAAAATTTATTATAATTTCATTAATAATTCCTAGCAGATTACTTATTTGCATTTCTTATAATGAATTTTCTCTATTTTGTTATGGTACTATGAAAAAACTTTGTAAAAATATGAAATTTCAATCATATCTTTATATTTTCTTTTTATTTTTAAGGATATTTTTCAAATTTTTAATTTTTCTATAGAGATTTTTGGAAATATTGCAAAAATTTTAATTATATTTGCTAGATGAAAGAAATATAACAATAGAACTGAAAATCATTCTTAAACATGAGTTTCATATAAAGTTTTAACTCAACTAGTCTTCCAGAAAATTTTTATTGTCATCTGAAAATGTTTCAGAAATCTCTTATTTTGAAACTAAAATGATATTTGCAGATTTCTAGATTAATTAAAGTGGATTGTAAGAATTTAACCTAAATTAAAATTTTTAAATTAATTTGAAATCATAATGAAATATATTTAAAAAATTTGTTGGCAGTGATAAATATTATAAACTGTAGTAGGAAATTAATAAATAATAATAAAGTGGTTTAACTATAATTTTTATTTTTGTTCCTTAACTTTTAAATTTATTAATAATGACATAAAATTTTGGCTGTTACAGAAATCTGAGGGTTAGGCCTTTCTAACGATAGCCTATTTATAGAAATCAATACAGTGATTTGATTGCAAAAGGTATATCATAACCAGCTAGCCATATTTCACTATTAATATATATGATTTAAGCATCTGGCAACAAAGCAAACAAAAAACATTTACATGTCTGTGCTTAGTTTGATTGTTTAATATTTTAAAGTTTTATTTTTTGCCTTAGGATATTTAGTTTCTATAACAAGGTGGATAACTATGCTCTTCATCAAGAATGTTTATTAATAAATATTTTGGAAATTTTTTATTTAGCAGAATTGATTAAATTTTCTTACTAGTAAAATAATTTTTGTTCAATTTGCATGCTTACTTTCAGAAATAATTTTCTTAATAAAAGTACAAAATTAATACATTCTTATATTATTCCTCAATTATATTAAAAATTAAGAACTTTAAAGCCATCCTGTTACACTCACAAAAATGCACACAAAAAACAGCTCTAAACAGGATAAATACTTTATTACAGAGAATGCTTTCTGACCTTATCAGTAGGTCAACCTCAGCTGCAATGAATGTACAGAACGGAGAGAAGTAACCTCCTACAAAACTAAACAACTCAAAAATGATGTCGTAAGCAGGGCCGGATTTACCAATAGGCCGACTAGGATGAATCCTAGGGCCCCGCAATTCTAGGGGCCTCAAAACTATCAATCAGTTTACAACTTTTACAAACTTTTAATTAGAAAAAATGGGTTTTTATTAAAGTGCTAGATAAAGTAAAATTTTAAAGGTTCCTTATAAGTTATAAGGAGCCTTTAAGATAGTAAAATTTTAAAGGTTCCTTATAAGTTATAAGGAGCCTTTAAAATTAACGTAGCTGATTTGAATTTTTAGGGGCTCCAAAACCTTGCTCGTCCTAGGTGTAGCTGATTTGAATTTTTAGGGGCCCCAAAGCCTTACTCGTCCTAGGTTGATTTGAATTTTTAGGGGCCCCAAAGCCTTGCTCGTCCTAGGGCCCCCAAAGTTCCTTATAAGTTATAAGGAGCCTTTAAAATTAGACGTAGCTGATTTAAGTTATAAGGAGCCTTTAAAATTAGATGTAGCTGATTTGAATTTTTACCCCAAAGGCTTGCTTGTCCTAGGGCCCCCAAAAATGCAAATCCAGCTACCCCAAAGCCTTGCTCGTTCTAGGGCCCCTAAAAATGCAAATCCGGCTCGAACCTTTAAAATTAGACATAGCTGATTTGAATTTTTAGGGGCCCCAAAGCTCTTTAAAATTAGACGTAGCTGATTTGAATTTTTAGGGGCCCCAAAGCCTTGCGCATCCTAGGGCCCCTAAAAATGCAAATCCAGCTCTGGTCATAAGAGACATTGTATAAAACATTTACACATTACTACTACAAATTTCACTCCTACAAAACAATATCATCTTTACCCGTCCGCGAGTTTTTAATGTTGCATTTTTATTAATATCACTTCTAATTTTTACTTTATGTTGTAACATTATTATATTAATAGTATTTTTTATTATTATTGCAGTGGAATTTGTAGTGGTAATGTGTAAGCGTTTATATGATGTTTGATGATGTCATGCTTTCCCCGTCTGCGAGTTTTAAATGTATTTTTATCATCATCACTTCTGATTTTTACTTTATTATGTTGTAACATTAGTATTATTATTAGTATTTAATATTATTGTTTTGTAGGAGTGGAATTTGTAGTAGTAATGTGTAAATATTTTATACAATCTCTTATGGCGTCATTTTTGAGTTGTTTATTTTTGTAGGGGGTTACTTCTCTCCATTCTGTATATTCATTGCAGCTGAGGTTGACCTACTGATAAGGTCGAAAGCGTTTCTGTTAATAAGCTGTTAGAGCTTTGTTTTTTGTGTGCATTTTTATATTAAAAATATTACTACCATTGTAGCTGAATTCATATAAATCACATTTTACATATAGATTTGTCATTAAAAATTATTTTCTTTTATTTATATTTTATTTGTAATAGTAGTATTATTTCTGATTTAGAAATAGTATTTCTTTAAATACTAATATCATAACATAAAAATATACATTAATTTCATTATTCACTTTTATTTGTTTACAAAATATTATGTTTATTATAACATAAAAATATATGGCTCATTTGTGCCAATTGAACTGTGTCATTTACAAGATGAAATAACATAACAGAACGAAAGAAATACTGTATTTATATAAATTATAAAAAATCTATTGCAGTTTTTACTTGAGAGAGAAAAGTCACACATCTAATATCTTTGGATCAAAACTATATAGTTGCCAATCCTAACTAATCAACTTCTCTTTAATGGAAATCTTCCTGGAAGTCTGAAATTTTTTGAAATATGATTAATATATTCAGAATATTTCAAATAAATGTATTCAATTTTTATTTTACTTAATATTCTTTCTATGAGACTTTACAAATGATTTTTATATTCTATTTGAACTGAATTTTTGAAAATATCAAATCAAATTTCAGATAATACTTACAATTACAATTATTTTTTGAAACTTTAAAATTTAACTAAGAAACTCTATTTATTTTTACAAGAAATTTTTATGCATTTCTAAGTTCAGTTTATTAAACAGAAGTTTCAATGTCTGATTTTTGTAAAAGTTTTTGCAATTGAAGAAAATTTTTTTATTTTTATCAAGCTAGCTACATTGATAAAAATTATCTTATTTGCAAATTTCTTAATATTTTTATTAATGGATACTGAAGCTACTTTAATAAAAAATGAAGTGCACAAAATTCACAAAAATCTCCACTAAATTTTGAAGTAAGCAACAATAACAAATTTTTAATAAATATGACAGATTATGGTCTATAATTAATTTATAAAAACTATATTTTTTTATTATTGATTTTTTTAGAATTAATGAAAGGTTTTGAGATATGATAGATATATATATGAAAAATAAAAAACAGCTCTTAGGCAGGAAAGTAAAATATAATAATCTTTTGTTTTGTATTTGTTTAGCCAATGCATCTTTAATTATTTTAAATAGCCATATATAAAATAATATATTTCAAACAATAAGTAAATATGTATATATAAAGTATGAAATGTGTACAGTATTTCTATGTCAAACTCTGATAATCCGGCAGTATTATGTTGCCGGATTACAGGAATTCTATCGTACCAAGAAGCAGTAACTTGATGCAGTTGCAGTAGATAATTCATGCTTTTATCAATAATAATAGCCATTAAATTAATATCGTCGATAATTTTATAACTGAAAATGATTTAAATATTGGCAAAAATACAGTATTTTATATCAATGAATTCGCCTTTATTCATTTCTTAACATTTTTTTGTTATTGAACTGTAACATATTTTATATTTGAATCAGTAAGATAGAATATTGACTTAGAAGCTAAGATTAAATTTTTTTTCGTAATTCTCATATAAAATGTGAATTTTGTAGTAAGAATTACATAACTTCCTAAATTGATCTTTTTCCTCATGTTACTTTATTTGAATCATCCAATATGCCTTCAAAATATAAACAAGTTGAATTGCTTCAAAGTCAATATAATAACAATGCATTTTATTGCAATAAAGCTATGTTTTGGTGACATGCAATATCCTTGATACAACTTAAGCATGTGTTCAATATATATATATATATATATGAAAATAATTCAAGTTATATTTGAATAGATTGTGTAACAAAATTTTTTCACTCATATATATATATATATATACACAATTCATATCTGTAAATAGTAATGCAGATTGATGCTAGGTGGATTTATATGATTTATTATAAGAAGTGAACACTTTGGAAAGTTCTTTACAAACTATGCTTATGAAAAAATTAAAAAAAAAATATTGAAATGTTTGATAAATATAACAAAACTTTTGAATAGCAAATTGGCTTATGGCATTCCAATTTTAGATAAGTATCATTCCATCTTTTCATGTTTTATAAACTACAGAATGCTATACAGTACTATATTTGTAATAAAAATATTGCAGCGACAATAGTTTGAATATCGTTATGTACTTTATTACATAAATTTAAGTTAAAATTGATAATTAGTTTAAAATAATGCAAAGAATAATAATTTTCACCGCTTCATCGCTTGCGCAACGCAAGCGACACGCGATGCGACGCGACGAGATTAAATGTCATAAACTAGATGCAAAAATATGCTTTTAATTATATTTAATCTATAAAATTGGCAATAATAATTTAAAAAATTGTGAGTTTATACTATAATATATTAATACATATAGTTTATTTATTTTTTTATTATTTTAGTAATCCTCTAATAGTTTTTTTAACACCGTAAAACCAGAAACAAATGGAGAGAATAACGATATATCTTTCAAACTGCCAGAATCATTCCAGAAACTTCTAAAGTATTAAGCCCTCTTTATAAGATTACCAAAAATATTTCTAACATATGATTGTTTCTGTCCGCTCAAAGATAGATAATTCGTGTCAAACATGATCTAAAAGTAGAAGATCCAGATGACTCACGCAGTACGCCTGTCGTATTTAAAGAGAATTTTAGTGTAAAGAAAGAAAGAAGAAAAAGATAAGTCAGCTATTTTTATCGGCTTCCATTTTATTACTATTGTACTACTACAGGTTTAGAGTTTTTAGATACAAAAAAAATGCAGTATGACAGTTTGTAAAAAAGATCAAGCGCAGTTAATCAGGAAAAAAATTACGAAAATTCCACAATAAAAATATTTAATCTCTTCGATTGAAAAGAATGATCATAAAACGTAACCCGTAATGAGATATTAAACATAAAAATCTACCTGAAACAGATTCATCGATTCATTTTTCTTTTTTAAATTCCAAATTTTAGTATTAGACTTGTCTATTTGTTTGCTGTAGTTTTATTTCTTTATATAATGATCCGTAACATTTATTACCGCGAACAGTAGAAATATCTATGGTTATTCCAATACCATTATATGGGTTAGTTTTTTTTTTAGTATGTTACCCATCCACCAGGCGGTGCTGAGAAATGACTTTAAAGTTTTACAGGCTTAAATCTGTTTTAGTACCCTTCTGTTCCCAAGTGCGTAATAAAAGTAAAACTTAGTAGTGAATAGAGAAAGAAAAAGACTGCATCGTCTTTTTAATTAAGTGCTGCAAATAAACTTCAATTTAGCTCTCTCTAGTGTTTAAAACTGTTATCTGATGCCCAAAGCCGAAAATGACCTTGATCCATGGAACTATTTGCATATGTTTACGCGAAAATTTACTTAAATTCTAAACATCTAACGATAATTGTATACGCTCGATTAGCATAATTTTATTGTTATCCAGTTTCGTATATTTAAATTATTTTCTCTTATCATATGTGATGAATGTTTTAAAGTGCTTTCTTTCTAATAAACATCCTTATTATTCGCTCTTTGTTGTCATTTCGTAAATCTGCTAAAAAATAATGGCTTTTAATGGTTAATAGTAAAAATTTTAATGAAAAGAAACAAAATGGAGGCTGATTTAAATCAATTTTTTTGCGATTTTTGATGTTTTCGAATAAAACTTCTCTACATTATTGAGTTAACATTTTTTTTATGCTTAACGAATATATTAGAATTATCCGAACATTTATTGAAATATATTAAAATTTACATTTTATATAATTCAATTTTTTTGCGATTTTTGATGTTTTCGAATAAAACTTCTTTACATTATTGAGTTAACATTTTTTTTTATGCTTAAAGAATATATTAGAATTATCCGAACATTTATTGAAATATATTAAAATTTACATTTTATATAGGCTACTAATAAATCAAATGTGATATTGGCAATTTATGGTTTAATCCGCCATTTTTGAAACAGAATGGCGGCAGTTATGCAAATTGACATATCTTCTGTATTTTTGAGTGGATTTGAATGAAATTTTATACATTGTGAGAATTCCTCTGTGGTTTGGAATAGAATTCATACTTAGTCTGATCCGCATGTCGTAACAGGCGACTGACGAGTTGTTTCCTTTTTTCTCTAACATCTTACCGTATTTCTCCTTTAACCTTTTCTCTTGCTCCATTATATTCTCCTCACTTCATCCTTTGTTCTTCTCTGGCTAATCCTATGAGAACAGTCCACACTATCCTTTTCATTTGACTGTTTTGACTGACGTTGAGAGAATATATCAAGGTAAATATTTATTATCTCTTCTAAAATATTCAATTTGATTTATATCTTATGATTTTGAACACATAATTTTCATTGTTGCCACACTTCGAGATGATAATTTCTTTAATTGTTTTAACAAATAAATTAAATTTTAAAAGGTAATTAGCAATTTAATTTTAATGTCACCTATACTCGTTTTAATTTTATTTCTCATATAAATATAATTAAATTAATCCTCTTAATCTCTGTCTAGACCGAAAAATCATTAAACAATATTAATTTTTATTCTTTAAAATATATTTATCGACTTATTTCTTTAAAAAAATTAGCACTTCAAAACATAAAAATCTAAATTTATCGTTGATAAAATATTTATAATATAATTATTTGAAATATCTTCTTAATCTACTCCATTAACCATTTTAATCGCAGAGCAATATTTAACATAATGTCACCAATGTAAATTTAATTTATTCAAAGTGTTAACTATCATAAAATTCCATAAAAAATAATTAAGAAGAAGAAAAAAAAATCTCGTAAATATTATTTATTTTAATTATCCTCTACCGAATATTATATAGCAATAATTTAATTTTACCGAACACGTAGTCGACTTTTTCTTCTCCAATAAAAAAAAAGTATATGGGCATAATTTATATAAAAGTTGATTTTAATGTATTTTAAATTACATTATTATTAAATTTAAAATATTTACAGTAGCTGTTAAGACCATAACAATCTATTATCATCATTAATAATTCAGATGGAAAATGAATGGCAACAGCAACAGCATGCAGTCGATAGCATCTTGCTTCAATTCCCAAATAACTTTACCTGTAACGCAGTAATCTTCACAGTTAATAATACGCTCAACTAGTGTACATAGTGTTGAAAATGTCTACACATTGAACTATATTCGTGCTTCGATATTTTAATCCCATCATACGTACCTCTAGAGGCGGAGCAATCTCGTAATCCGATTCTGAAGGTAATTACATTTCAATCATGACTGGGAACTGCTAGCATACTGGAAACGATGTCACTAGGAGGGTCATATGTCCCAAGGGTCAATCTGGCTTAAGTTGGATATCTAGTTAAAAGCTGAAAATGAATAAAGGTATCTTGCAGTGTATTGATTAAGAATAGTATATTAGTAGAATGGAATTTTGGATTAGGGATTTAAATTCGACAATTAAAGCACATACGGGATTGTCTGTACTTATGTTTTAATATTTATAAACAAACATTCCTGTCTTTCAATCTATTTCCATATATATTATAAGCTATACTGTGTAGGGTATAAAATATAACAATTTTATATATAAACTGTTATTTAAGATTGATATAAACTATTAAATTATTTTTTCTTGTTAATTACCCATTAAATCTTGTTTTAATATTCATTTTTAACATTTAAAGTTAACGTTTTGAGATAATGTTAATAGTTAAAGTTAGCGTAAGGTATTAACAGTCTCGATGATACATTAATACAGTCAGGAGATTATAATTCACTTATATAAATTAACAAAGTTAATAGAGGGATAATGTTAATAGTTAAAGTTAGCGTAAGGTATTAACAGAGTCTCGATGATATATATACATTAATACAGTCAGGAGATTATAATTCACTTATATAAATTAACAAAGTTAATAGAATATAATATATAATCTAAATCGAATATAAGTGAAATTTAATTTAAGCAGGTTTCAATTTCAGTTTTCTGACAAATAGAACAGACAGACATGCATTTTTCTACGTGTGATTTATCGAATACACATAAACCTACACGTACCAAAAAATATTGTCTCGATCTTTGAATTTTCTTGCGATTTTTAAGATTAAAATGTAAATAAATGAGGAAACTGCCTCATAGAATACGTACGAGATTTATGCCCCTCGAAAAAAAATTAAAAAGGTATAAATTTAATTTTAACATATCTCAGTAGAGACAAGATTAAACGTATACTACCGTTCTGGTCTTAAATAATCTAGATTTCTATTAAATGAAATCAATTTTTGTAGCATGGATTCTAAGAAAACGTTATGGGAAAAGTTCTTGCCACATTCACCTGTTCCTGCTGTTAGTGTTGCTTGTGACAAGTTGGCTGCAAAGTGAAGTCTAGGTACAGCCTTTCTATCAAATATTTATTGCCGACCTCATACTGTGACCGAATGACTGCAGACATAGTCCATACTCCACGTTCGAAATGTTTTGCTAAAAACTGTGATTATTCGTGGAGAACTGAAATATAAAAAAATAATAATAAAAAAGTTGACATGGTGATGGATTATGGGAAGAAAAAAAAATTAATTTAAACTTTAATTTTTGTTTTATATTTAATGCGTTCCAATTATAATCTACAGTGATTTTTTAATCGATACCTTTCGAAAATTTATGAAACTAATAATCGAGTTTGGTTCAATTTTTGCAGTGATATTTTTTATTTATTCTCGTAACTCAATATCTAAATTCCGAAAGAAACTCTATTATTTAAAATATATTAATATACCGAAAGTCAAATGTCTTTATTAAAGACATAAACTTTGCATATATTCCAGTCATTGAAGATATATTTTATCACGTTAAGATATTTTGATAAGTATATATCTCGTTTTATAGTTTCCAAAATTTGACTTCTCGTTTTCCTTATAAAAACATTTTAACCGTTTATAAATAATTTAAAATATTTTAATATATATTTTTTCGACCATAAATATGTAATATCTCCTGAAATGTTTTACTTTCTTACGAAGAATGTGATTATGTTGTTCTATTTTTATCGTAAAGTTTTGAACATCAAATTTTTGTGGTCTTTAGTATAACTTAATGTGGATTTCAGTATTGTTGATACAATATTGAAATCCATATTAACTCGAATAACGACCACAAAAATTTAATGCAAAAATGCTACGATAAAAATAATATAAACATTTTATATGAAGAATGTGATTCATTCTTCACATAAAATGTAAAATATTCTGTAGAAGTTAATTATTGGAATTTTGTTGATCATGATCAGCAATATCAAAATTTTATTGATAACTAATCATCATTAACATCGAAATTTAGTTACTAATTATTATCATTAATATTGAAATTTTGTTGCTAATTATCAATGACATTGAAATTTTATTGATAATTACTTATTAATAATATCGAAATTTTGTTGTTAATAATCATTAATGACGTTTGAGAATTTATTGATAATTAATCCCCATTAATATCGAAATTATGTTAACTAATCATCATTAACATCAAACTTTTGTTGTTAATAATCATCAACGACATTATGAATTTTATTGATAATTAATCATCATTTATATCGAAATTTTGTTGTTAACTAATCATCATTAACATCGCAGTTTTGTTGCTAACAACCATCAACAATATTCGAAATTTCACTGATCATCGACCATGTCGAAGTTTTGTTTAAAACTAATCAGCTACATTGAAATTTTGTTGATATCTAATCATCAGAAACATTTTTGTTTTTGTGATTTAGTCGTCTCATCTTAATTAATAGTGTAGTAGCTTTGGCATAAATCCACGTGTTATAATAATGCCATCATTTCCTTTGAGTGACTATAATCCCATGGCTTTCATTCATTAGTGTGCTGTAACTTTTGCTATCTTCGATAATCTGTTCAATTAGCTCTCTGCTGTTTCTGTTGCTTTTCTCTTCTTCTAATCAGTCATTTTATTATTCAGATATTATTATTACCGTTTTGGTAAAATGTCAGATGATTTATGTTCATTGCTATTTTAAGTAATAAAAATATATAATAAAAGTATAACCTCTTTATAATCCTCTTCCATTATTTATCCGGTATCGTCATCTCTTTGAAATTTCTCTTTATCATATGTTTAAAAAATACGTTAATCATAATTTTTTCAGTAAAAAAAAACATCATTTATTACACAAACCGAACTAGATATAATGTTTTTATTCAAATTTATAAAACAAATTGGAAAATATACAGAAAGGAGAAAAATATTTGATCAGAAAAGCTGTTTTGCTGATAAAACGCTTTCTTGATTACTTTTGACATTCGAATTTGCTGAATGTTTAGAATAAAATAAAAATAAAAATTTGTTTTTCTTTCTTATATAAAAAAACCTTTTATTTTTTAAAAACATATATACGTGTATATACATATATTCGAGTGAAAATATCTTTACGGACATCGTTTAAATTTTAGAATATTTGAAGAATATTTCAAAATATTTTACTATTAATGAAGTGCAAACGGTCATATATTAATGTGATTCATGAATATGACATTTGTATAAGCGTATAAATTTTTATTTTGTTCCAATTTTCTACAAATATGCAAAAGATATTTTTATTTATAACAAAATCATCAGCGGAATTTATGAAATGCATTTTTGAGTGCTCGAGATATTTTTCAAAATATTTTATCGTCACAAATTCTTCACGTTAAACATTCTTCTAATTCGTATTATGGGAAAAAATAAACTTTCATTCTATTTTTTTAATGTATAACTTACGTGGCGAGTTTGCAATTTTCGATTATTTTATCATTTTTTTTTTCTCCTGATTTTGGAATGACTATGTTTTATATGCTTATTTTTTTAAACGTATTGGCTTCTTGATAAATTTGCACTCGTTAATAAAAAATATCAGACTCCTTATATTTTTGTATCTAGTAAACATTTATTTTTAAAAAATATTAGAAAACAGATGATAAAAAAGGACAATTTTTGTATTTTATAAAATTAAAGATATATGAGTTTATTCCAAAACTAATGTCATATTTAGCATTAAGTTTTGGAAGAATATAAAAAATAAATCACTTGATAATTTAATCAAGTATACTATACCATAGAATAAGGCCACTTCAGCTTAATAGTATTTATAAAACTTTAAAAATTCAAGTTTATACAAGCTGAGACACGTTTGAACAAGTATAAAAACGACATCACTTTTAGGATGACATGGTATAATTTTAATAAAAATTATAGAAATATATGAGCATGTAAATAAATGAATTTAAAATATTATAAAACCAAAAAAATGGCAAGAAAAGTTAGTGAAACAGTCTAATACTCTTTACGCAATTTAAACTCCTGGTTTTTACTTTTCCACCATGAAATCATCTTAAACGACAATGGATATATTTCTGCGATGAAAGGATTTAACCGTTTATTCGGTATTTCAAAAATTCTACAGAAATTTTTGTTTCAGTTTGAGTTTGATAGTTATATCAAAAGGTTATATTAATTGTGTTTCTAAAAGAATTCTCGTTGTTTGTTGTGTTAAATTTATGTGAATTGGGTTTAAATTTTATTCATTATTTACCAAAAAAGTGGTCGAAGTATTTTTGATCAGAAGATAGGAATTGCTGAAGAGGTTGAGGAAACACCAAAGCTAGAAGATTGAAGAGATTGCAGGAAAGTGGTTCGAAGGTTTTTGACAGTGGTCCAAACTTTCTCTATTTTTGCTTTGTTCTTGTTTCATAGTTGATTTTATTTATTTTTTTATTTATCTATTCAGTTTCTTTTTCTGTATATATGGTATATATATCTATGCTGTGTGTATATATATCCTAGAAAATTACATCCTCTGACCCCATTCTTATATATTTTCAGCTATTGTTCTCTGTCTTGTTTTTTTTTTTTTTCTTTCTCCTCTCTGTCAGAAAAAAACTTTTAAAACATTTGATACTTTATTTTTTACAAAAAAATCTCTTATTTTAACGAATACGGATGACTGAGCAGAATAGAAATATAAATACTTAAACAAGTTTGATATACATGCATTTGACAGAAGAAAAATTTCGTAAAAATAAAATAATGCTTTGTATTTTTTTAAATTTTGTCTTATTATTACGAACATAATTATATTAAATACTGATTAAATTATTAAATTAAATACTGATTATTTAATCAATATTTAATTCAATAATTTTACGCAAAGAGAAATGATTTTTTTTTAATTAAATTATGATCTTTTTATTATTATATTAACTTATATATGCATTTAATATATTAAAACTGGTATAAAGATTTTTAGTTTTTAAAAAATTTCTCCATAAAGAACGATTTTTAAACGAACATTGCTTAATTCGGCTTGATCCTCGATTATGTTCTTTCTCCATTTTTTGTCCTTCTATGACATTATTTTTATACTGTATTTGATTAACACGTCGATAATCCATAATATTTTTTGTAATCTGATTTAGTGTATCCTTAGCAATCATTCTTTGTTTATGTTATTACAACAAAGTTTAGTAAACCATCTTCTTGCCAGAAGTTTTATTTGCCTTATAGCACTGAAATGCCTGTTGTCTATGTAAATAATTATTTTAGTAGCAACAGAACTGAAACGAAACAATATCATCTTGAATTATAACAATTTACACAAAAAATCTGATATCTATATATAAATTGTGATATAGTTTCAATTAGTGATGAACTTAACTATACATTATATCAATTTTATTGATAAATTTAAAACATTCACATCATATTATTAAAATCCGAACATTTAAGACAACGGCCATTTAAAACGGGCCATTATTAAATTTTAAACATTTTCATTGACTTTATTATAACATTTTGAACATTATTATCTATTGTTAGATTTGGATCATGTGTATATGTTTCATTGTTAAATTTTTAACGTTGTTATTTATTGTTATATTCGGATCATTTGTATCCATTTCATTGTTAAATTTTGATCATTATTATCTATTGTTATATTTGGATCATTTGTATCCATTTCATTGTTAAATTTTGAACATTATTATCTATTGTTATATTTGGATCATTTGCATTCATTTCATTGTTAAATTTTGAATGTTATTATCTGTTAAAGATAATAACATTTAAAATTTAACAATGAAATAGATACATATCATCAAAATCCTACAATAATTGTTAGATTTTGATCATGTATATTTATTTCATTGTTAAATTTTAAACTTTGTATCCATTCCATTATTAATTAAAACATTTGGATTAATTGCATTGTTAAATTGGGACATTGAATCACTTATACTGTTAAATTTGGAACATCTTTAAAAATGCATTTTTTTTTTTAATTTCGAATATTTGAATCGATTCCATTGTTAAATTTGATGATGATAAAGATATCAAAATGTAAAAATATTTCCTGATAAAAAAAATCAAAGAAATAATTACTATTTCCACGAATTTCAAAAGACTACTTTTGAGGATTACAATTAGAAACGGTGTAATTCAACAGAAATATTGATAATTTGCGTACTTCGTACGAAAAAAAATCCAATTGTATGAAACACGATGTGACGAACCACTGAATTTACTTTCTAATAAGATCTGTATATAAAGAATAATTGCAGACGAAAAGATGAAGCATCTGCCTAACATCTAGACACGTTACTCTGATTACAGAGATGCCGTATTTTCCTTTGATGCTTCGTTCTGCCTCTTGCTAATTAGCGACGTGGTGTTTTAGACTCAGCACTTCTCATTAAAACTCACCTGTTCATCGATTAGAGACGTAATGATGCATCCTCTTATAACTGTCTTCCCTTCTGTAATTAAAGTGTCTGAGACTTAAGTTTCCTATTACATAAAAGATTGTACTTTATACTAAAATGCATTTTAATTCGCGGATAGTAACATTGTAATCTTGGGATTTAAAACTAAACAGGCGAGAAATTAACGACAGGATCGGATCTAAAATTTACTATCGTTTGCAAATAATTCAATTTTCGAATGTAGGAGTCGGTTTACTTTTAATGATATTCGTATATTAAGAAAATCCCATCAAGCGGATAATATGAAACATTTAGAAATTAAGAATGATGAATAATTATAGAAAGAGAAGAGAAATTTCAATAAATTTAAAAGTTAGTAAAATTTTAGAATTAAATAAATGTTTATCTTTGTTATTTGTGCATATATATTTTGTCTTTTGTTATATTGATAAATAAATAAATAGAAAATTATTTACGGTACGAAGGAGCTTTTGTACATCTCTGTGCAGTTTGTAAGTGCAAAGGTGAAGACACATTACCAGGGGCTTGGCGAGTAGTTTGACAAACTTATCAGAAGGCAAAGAGACTATTTCGCGACATTCACAGTACAGCCAACATCGAAAGAACTACTCTCTGACTCTGTGTAAACCCGATAAGACTCAGTACGAAGTAAAAGTTCTCAATGCGACGTCATGTTAGCCAGAAAGGAAGAAGATATTGGTCTACGCGTTTAAAATCCTAGACTTATCTCCGGTGTGTCAAGAAACACGTCATGCGTGAGAGGAACTCGACGAAAGCGTGAAATCCGATCATCGAATAGAAAGAGTATATTCTACCACTCGTTTATACGTTCGGATAATATTAAGAAAAGTAAAAAAAGAAGAAAAAAATCACATTCCACTGCAATCTGTTTGACTTTGTTTCTACAAATTACATTACTTTAAACCAACCAATTTCCTACTTGGTAAAGTGCTAGTAAACAAAATTACAGGTAGTTTAATGCTAATTAAGATATTTTAAACGAAGTTGGCACAAACTTTTTCAATTAACGAAATTATGATATATATTTTAATTCGAAATTTAGTAGATTTTAATCGGAAATTTAAATGGGATTAGATATATTTAATTTATTTAAGTGTGTACGGTTAAGGAAAGGTTGTTTAACCGCTAACATCTCGTACGAAAGCTTTACATGTTTACTAATTTGTCAATCAAAGTAGGAGCAACCGCTTTGCTGAGTATTCAAATATTGTGATTCTAACGTGATACAACAGAATATTCGAGATTTAACGCTTGCAGTCGAAGAACAAGTGATTTATGATACTTTGTTTGATCATCTTTCACCGACTACTACATTTAATGAAGCTTTCTGAATTATCATAATGAAAGTCCTTACATCGTAATTTTATCGAATTCAAATCTTACAATAGTGGTAAATTATAGTCATTAATTTACTTTGTGTTTGGCCACTAATAGTTTTTTCTTTCTTTAATAAAATGTTACACAATACATATATATATTTTTTTATCTTATACATAATATTGATGATATTTTCTGAATTTAAAATAGAGATTCTGCATAGATTAAAATATTTATATTTGTTTCTATATATGACGTTTCTAAAATCTTATGAAAATTTAAACTTTTGATTTCCAAGTTCCCTTATGTACAGTAACTGTCCTCGAGAGAATAAATGTCTCTTTTTTTATGTCTGTTTAAAAGAAACTGAAGATTTCAAAAAAAAATAATAACTTTGTTGTAATGAAAAAATTATTTAATTATTAAACAAATCCAAGATTTAATATAATAAACAAAAAACTCGTTTAAAGTGAATAAAAAATTAATAAATAATTTTATACTTGTAAAGTATCGTAATTTATTAATTAATTCCTTTATAACAGCTAGTAGTCAGATTAACATAATTTCAAATATTGTTGATGAATATTAGCAACAAAATTTCGATATTAATGACGTTTGGTTGTCAACAAAATTTCAAATATTACTGATGATTGTTATCAACAAATTTTGAAATATTTCTGATGACTGTTAACAAAATTTGAAATATTACCGATGATTGTTATCAATAAAATTTCGATAATTGCTGATGATTATTATTAACAAAATTTCGAATATTGTTAATGATAGTACTTCTCATAATATAGTATAGTAAACTTGTACTTCTAAATAATGAACTGTGCGTAACAACAGCTTTAATTGTTAAGTGTATATCGCCACTCCATTGAGAATTTTTAACATTAAATCAGAGCTTATTCAATGAATAAATGGGTATTCCTATATACTTAATGTTTAATGGTTGATTAGAATGATATAACTTAATTTTCGTAAGAGTTTAGTGCTTTTTATCTATTCTAATCAAGAATAGATAAAAAGTATGATTAATTAACCGCAACTGGTTTTTTTTCTTCTTCTTCAAAGTTAGTATGTTTATTCTTCAATTCTTGTGTTATAGGTTACAGTAATTAAACTTTTTATTTAATTAATTATTGCAAAAATTAATTTACTGAATAAAATGTTTTTATTGTGATAAAGTTATATATAATAGAGTTTAAACGAATTTATACGCGAATTTTCGCAAATTATAATATATTTTACTATAGAAAAAGTTTTGGGATATAATCGGCAGAAATATAATATACAATGCAAAAAATTATAATATTAGTAACAAAGATAAAGCACATAGTAAGAATTTGTGATATTCACTTAAATACACAATTTGTTGAAATATTCAACAAACATAATTACCAGAATGTTTGTTTCTTTTAATTAATTACATGAGGAATGGATATTACACAAATTACCATAACATTTGTCACATGATATGTATTAATTTATCAATTTAGATGTGAGCAAAATCACGAAAAATAATTTTGCCAAAGACGAATCTCTATGATACTATTAATTAACGTTCAATTCAATTTTCTGATGCAAGTTGGTGAAAATTGTTTAATTCCACAAAGTTATTTCTTATTAATTTTATATTTATCAGTATAATTTTTAGATACTTTAAAGTATTTTTTTTTATTTGAATAATATTTATACACACATTTGAGATGTTGGTTTATTTTAAATTTATATATTTTTAAGTGCATTTGCTATATTTACGTAAAGCAATTATTATATCATCGTGTCCATTCTTTTGTTTGTACGTATGAACTTGGCATATTTTTTCGCAGAAATCTATCGAACAAACTTGATTTTGATTGAAATTCTATTATTATAACAGTCTCTGGAATAAAATTACAATTCTGAATATTTGTATCTCTTCGAAAAAAGCATCACTCCCGGAGATTGGTGAAAATCATTATTACGTCGCATTTCTTATGACGAAACAACTATGATTTAGCAAAGAATGATAAATATTTTATTTGGATTATTGTTACGTCACAAAACGTTGATGATGAAATAAACGTGGACTTATCTCCAATGTAACGTTATACTTCTTGCTTGCTTTCTGCTCTATTTTTATTTGGTTTGGTTTAGTCTTTTAGTATCATGTTGGTATTGTAAATATAGATTTTTTTTATTGGATGATGTGAAAAAACTACATCTCAATTAGTAATAAATCAGTTAATTAAAGCAAACATTTATATGATTGCTTTAATTAACAGGATTAGAATATACAATAAGTCAGCAGAAATTATGGCTGCAGTTCACTCTCCTGAATAAATTTAAAGAAACTTATTATCGCATCATGAGAAATATTATCAAATAATGTTGCATTCACTTGGAACAGCAAATACACATTTTTAATAAACGAGGAAACAATGGATCATATATGTTTGCTTTTATTACAAATCATTAAAGAAGTTTTTCATCTAAGAAACAATCTTATTTATTAATCTAAAAATTAATTTTCTCACATTTTGCTCTAAAAATTTCTATTTTGAATAACTTTCAACATTGATTTTCAAATTGGTTAAGCTGCTTTTTTCACTGTTAACATAGAAAATTCGTTCAACTATTTAAAATTACAAGCGATTTCCTCTCACGATATGTAATAATATCTGTGATATTTAATTAATTTTTCCATGACAGATAAGAATTTTTGCATCTTATGATTGTTACAAGTATGAACTGCTCATATCTAACTTTTTATTCCCTCCGGTTTCTGTGGTTTATAAAAAAAATCACTTATTCTACATAATATGAAATATTATTTTATATAACTTTATTAAATGATAAAATGATATAAAATCATAATATCGCATGATAACTTTAGGTGTTAACATTTAAAGAATATTAAAATATTTGCTTGTGAATTCAGATTAACTATAAAAGATATATAACATATATCATAAAGTTTGGTCTATAAATACCAAAGACTGGTATTTACAGACAAATTAATACACTCAGCCCTCGATTTACACGGTAGATACGTTCCTAGAAAAATCGTGCAAACCGAAACCATGTAAAACGAGACGCATAATTCATTCAAAATAGAAGGATATGTTCAATTAAACTGTAAACTGTGTAGATCGATCTAAAGAAGATAATGGAAAGTGGAGGATATTTTCTTTATAACTGTGTAAAATGAGATAAGGATTAAAGCAGAAAAAGAGAATTGGTTCATTAATTTTTAGAGACAATTTAATGCTTATACTATTTCAATTTATTTTTGAAATTGAAAACATAAACATTAATTAATATCGAATTTGATACAAAAAAAATTAATATCCCGTACAAATAAAAACAATAAAACAATTCAGATATAAATAGGCGAGCTGTGAGCGTGAGTTGAGTTTAGTTGAACTGCGAGACTTCGACAGTAAAAATTAATAGTGAGCGATATATTGTAAAAGCGAAAATGGACTAAGATGAACTGTGAGTTATTCTGAATTAAAGACAAATTAGTGTTGTATGAGATAATTATCGGATTTTGTATTGAATTTAGTTATAGTGAAACAAGATTATTTTGTTTTGTGTG
>AYEL01087107.1:0-43425 GCA_000484575.1 Olivierus martensii
TATATATATATATATATATATATATTTAACAAAATAAGAATATCTAATTATACCTTTACTTAAAAGGTAAAATATTCGTATTTTAAACAATTGATAAATAGACTGCAACCGTTTGATCGTATTTAAACGTCATTATTCATCTGGAAGAAAAAAAAATCCCATTTATGACTGGCGATCGATTGTTACAACATAAAAAATCATGGCTGAATTGTTATATGAGACAAACAACAAACCGTTTCATTACTTCGTAGCCATCTACGGTCATTAAGGCGTTTGCAATACTGAAAGAAATGCGTTATCGATTGTTTTAAACAGGAATTGGAGTCTACTGTATTCTCATTAAAACAAACATTGATTATCACTGTTCTCAGAAACTCGTCTGAATGACACATGTACAATGAAAAAAGAATATCCCAATGAATATACAACCGAACACACACGCGTGATAAATAAATTTTATTTTTATAGGTAAAATTTGCTTACACGAATATATGTAAATTACGAAATTAACTTAAAAGTAGTATTAAAAATGTCTCTTCTAGAATATCTATTCGTTTACGGATTAAAAATAAATTGTGAATTTATCGTTTTTTTTTTTTAAATACATATTTGATGATTTATGTTCATGATCTACAAAAGTCTTGGATTTTCTTTGATACTTAATATGATATCCAATCAAAAACATCTAAAATGTAAAAATAAGAACCAAATGTAATACAGTACTAAAAAATTAAGATATTTGTTAGAATTTAAAAGCATAGCATTGGTTGCCATTATTGTTTTATTTTCTGAAATCGTCAGCAGATTAGCTGCATCTAAACTTAGATTATTATCTTTATTTTTAATCCAATTGAATCGAAATTTTTAGGAAACATTTAATAAAATAATAAAAATATGTCAATTTTGCTCGAAATCAGTTGAGAGATACGTTTTGCAGAAAAGGTCATATTATTCCTCATTTTTCAGAAAATTTTAAATAGCATAATAACATAAGAAACAATTCACATTCCAGATTTGTTCCAAACCTGTTGAAAGATGTGATCTATAGACACATTTCTTTAGAGAATCTGTAGAAAAATAAAATTTCTCTATAGAGAAGAGAATCATCTTGATTCTCTTCTCTAGAAATGTCACATCGCTATCTACATCTTCGCATCTTCTACATATTTTAATTCTAGCTCGATTAAAATTTTCAGATTTTAATATTGCCTATAATCAAGTTTGGTCAAAAGCGATTAAACAATGCGATATGTAGAAATGTTTATAAAAAAGGAATCCTATTTCACCAATTTATTTTGACCACATTATGCTGAAATTTTCAAAGGATCTAAGTAATCTAAGAAGTACTTAGATCCCAAATTTCATTTATAATGGTTGAACGATGCGACCTGTAGAGGTATCTTCAGAGGAAAAGGAGAGGCAGAAGAAAAACGACGTTTTTTTCCGCGATTTTTGCAATTTTTAAACTGTTGTAGTTTTCTATTAATTGAATTTAAAGTTCTAAATTTGGCAGTCGGTGTCCTATTTAATACTTTTCTCGAATATAATTTCAAATTAATAATATTCAACATACTAAGTTACAGCAAATTTAATTTTTGTCTTAATGATTCCAGTAATAAGAGTTAGTGAATATTGTACTTGATTCATTACCGTGCCTCTTGATTTGAAGCAAAATTTCGACTATAATTATATATATAAATATTTTGTGTATCTATCAATTTATTTATTATAAATTAAGACGAAAATTAAACTTGTATCTCTACGTGCAATTCCATAGTTTTAATTAATAATAACTGAAGCGTTCAATTTACATTTAGAATTTCATATCTATAACATAAATGAAATCGATGCACTATAAATTAACTCTGCTAATTATTGCGTTTACTAAAATTTGTGGATAGTTTACTGAATCTAACATCAGATATATTTTACAACTAAGTAACATAAATCTTACATTTTATACCTCGAAATACAATACAGATTATTAGTTAGTATTGCTAATTATTTATATCGCATTACAATATTTTCCAAATTGGAAATATTTGGTTGCAGTAGTTTTGATTAAAAATAATAATCTTCGAAAAAGTTGACTTTAGTAAATTGTTGAAATATGATGCTCAAGTTCTGAAGCACAGATCGAAACTTGTGCAATATTTCACCAACCTTCTAACAATGACAAATATCTCTAGCAAGACTAAAACAAACAATGCCATAATGAGTAATTATTACTCTTTCCCATAGGAAAAATCGGAACGATTTTCAGTATTTTAATACATTAAACTAATTTTTTATTTACAAACAGAGTACTACTTTACTAAATTTTTACAGTTTCATCAGAAATATGTATATTTTTAATTTTATTTTAGTTATATTTTAGATATTCAGTTTTTTTAATAACTTTTACAATTTTTAACGCTGTAGCCGTTTTTATTATATCGATTTTCTTCCGTAAAAATAGTGAGAAAGTATCAATATTACAAATTTAATTTAGGTATATTTTATTCTCTCTTATAGAAGGCTAGCTTAATTCATGTGCCAATTTTGTTATTAAATTCTCTAGAAAAGCTTTTAGAAAGCGATGTCAAGATTCTTATTTAGTTGCGGAAGTTAAATTTGCATTTGCAGAGCTTTCAGTTAAAAATAAAAATAAATTACATATAAGTTATATTCACTGTTACAATTGTTAAATTACGATGAAAGTAATGGATAGGACAGAATGTTAACGATACAATAAATTTTAATAACTGTATCGAATGATAAAATTGTATATTTTGTTAAACTTTGATAAAACTTTTAACTATTCCAAAAAAAAATTACGCTAGTGAAATTTGATTAAAGGACAACATAAACAACTTCTGAAGATTTTCCTTGGTTAAGAAGAAATGGTTTCTTCTCTCTTCATCTTTAAAACTTCTTTCGAAACTTTAGTTATAATTACCTGAGAATAAATGAAAAATTTTAACACAATTACCAAACATTCAGCAGGTGTTGTACATTGCCTAACTTTAACAACGGTTATTTTTCTTTTTAACTAATTAATAGCCTTCTTTAATTGCCTTACCAAATTATTGTAGCAAAGATTTAATTTTTCTATATCGCAAAAAGAATTTTTATAACGGGATAAAACATGTCGGCCGTAAGAAAAAAAAGAATTATTTATGCAAGATCAGACAAGCATCTTTTTTTTTCCTGTGTGTATTAAAAAGAAAGATGGGAGCATAGGAAGAAGAGGAGGAGGAGGAGTAGATTAAAATACTAAAAGTATTCTCATAAAGTCTTCCATCGTTATTCAACTAATTAGGATGCGTATTCCCTTCTTGAAGATCAATGCGGCTTGAAAATGTTCGTTTCTGTTGGTGACCGGAGATTAAGCAATAAATAAATCACCACTTTATATCCTCGCTTTGAATTACTCTCGCATAACTGGCACGGAAGTACAGTGACTAAATCTAAGTACATTAATTAGCAGAGGAAAGTTAAGGACTTACATAAGAATAACCTGAAAGTCTGGAGACATAAATAATAACAGCAACCGAGAAAAGACGTTAGAAAATGACAATGAAAACAAAATTATCTTAAAAACATGTCTAATTATATTAATATTGTCTCAAGATTTTAGAAAAGCACTTAGATAGTGTTTATATCTACTTTTTTTTCCTTCTTCTTCTCTATCCGAACTAACAGTTAATGGAGTTTATGATGACATATAATCTTACTGCACAAGGAATCACTAAGATTGTTATTAGTTAATTGTTTGACTTTTTTATGAGTAAATAAAATTGCTTCTCGTTAAAGTTTCATTTTGCCAAGTAGAATAAATAATATTCATTGTCAAAATTTACTTATTTCTGAAATTAAACTCACCAAGTTCTTTCTTAATAATTACTTGCACGGATAAAGACACGTAACTAATGATTACAATTATTTAAAAAATTTTCATTTCCTTGTTTAGTTAATTAGAAACAGAATGATTTTATTCTTTTTTTATTATTATTTCTCAATCTGTGTTATTGTTGTTATTTTTTGGACTGTTAATATAAGCAATAAAAGATTTAATTAAAAAAATAAAAAATATCATAAAGTATTTTTTGTAACTAAAGAAACCAATGATTTATGTCTCTGAAAACGGTTTTTATCTTTTTATAATTAAGAAAAATAACAATATATATTTTTATACTTGTTTTAAGTTACATAAAAATTGATTTAGCATTATTAATAATGCTTTGAATTTTATATAAATTTTGTAACAAAGATGAAGTAAAGAAAAATTTTCTAATTAAAAATCCTATATATAAATATAGGATATATATATATGTATATCTGTGTGCGTATACGTAGCTATATGTAAAATTTATTATCATAAATATGTATTGTATAAAATTTATTAATGAATTTTACATGATTATTCATAATAATTGTAAAAATATCAAATATTTTTTGCATTTATTATTAGATAATATTATTAAATATGTAAAGTTTCTTCGCGATTTTCGGCTAAATCTTTATCGGATTTATTCCATTTTTATCGCTTATTTTAAGAGAAATTAAAGAAAAGTTTGTAATCTCTTTCTTTATATAAAAATAAAAAAATATTTCGGATGTAGAAAGATAAAAAGAAAATATTAGAAAGCATTCGATATTAAATTATTTTGAAACGACATAAAAACAGAAATAAATTTAAAATTCGCGAAATAAAATTCAAAAACAACAACAAAAAAATTTTAAAAATTTTCTGATTTTAAGGTAAATTCTGAGTTATAAAAGATACAATCTTAACTTTTTCCTTTTTTACTTATTTTTTTGTAATTCGACTAAAGCAGTGAGATAAGTTATTCAACTTTGAAAATTTTCTGCATTTGCACTTTGTTTTTATCGCTTTGAAAGTCGCTGTCTTGAATTTTACAACTATCCGCAATTTTCTCTTTTGAATGTTGATAGCGTATCCTTTGAATTCCTCGCATTGTCTGTCGTCCCTTGACAGGAAACAAGAATTTTTAATTACCGAAGAAGGATGTTAAGTTATACTTTACTTCAATGATATTAACTCACTGACTTTTCCTTAAAAGAGAGAGAGAAACGGAGATAGAGAAGCAGAGAGTTCTTTCAAAAGAAACCATAAAATTTTAAATGATAGATTCGTGTCTCGATTTATCTGATACTAAAGTACCTCTACTAGTATATATATATATAAAATATAACCAAGCACTCTTAAAAATTCGCTTTACTTCCACTCGATCAAATCATCTAATGAATAACGTCGTTTCAAAACATTATATAGATTTACTTTATAAAATACACGTATATATATCCAAGTAGCCTAGTTATAAGCAAACATATAAGTATACAGTACAGTTACTTTGGTATCATCTGTGACTGTGTAAAAATACACGTATATATATCCAAGTAGTTATAAGCAAACATATAAGTATACAGTACAGTTACTTTGGTATCATCTGTGACTGTGACAAATATATCTAGAGAATGCTGCAATTCCGCCCTAGTAGAGCTGTCGGCAATATTTCAAATGAACGTATGATGGGTTAGAAGGTGGAGACAACTTAGATTAGATCTTCAAGGACTAGGCGTGATTTGTGGTTGTCAACTTTACAGCTGTGGATGACTTTCGACACATTGCTAAAAATCGCAAAAACATTAAACACATCCAGTTCTCTTTTTCTCCTTTTTATTTTTTTTTTAAATTTTAAAACTGTACCAATAAAAGTTGTAAAACATTTGCTGTAGTGTAAAAAAGTGAACACCGCAGTTTATGGCAACAATAATCGTTCTAATTACGCACGTATCGCATGGAAACTTTTCTCTAATTATTCTAATTTATAACGAAATAAATCTTGTTTTTTTAATATATAAAAAGTATATTTTATAATAATAATAAAAATACATTTTTATAAGTTTAATTTAAGTCTACAGAGAGCGGCTATGTTCTCATAAATAACAATTCTTCTCCTCCCATTCGAAAGTTGTCAAAGTCGTGCACT
The DNA here is from genome assembly GCA_000484575.1 of Olivierus martensii. Lineage (NCBI taxonomy): Eukaryota > Metazoa > Arthropoda > Arachnida > Scorpiones > Buthidae > Olivierus > Olivierus martensii. The sequence continues at coordinate 5,997 of AYEL01087107.1, forward strand.
GCCAGAAAATAGATAGTGTCACGTGTCAACTAATCTCGGAATTTCTCTTTTTTTTTTTTTTCTTTTTTCCTATTTCTTGCTTTGGCATTGCTTCAAGGGACACTTTTGTGATTGAAAGGAAATTTCTTAGGCTTGAATTAAATAGAATTTTTTTTCCTTCTGCTTTTTTTCCATTGCAAAAAGATAATTGTGCATGACCTCGAAATAGTAATGTTTGTTCGTTCTCAGTCAGAAAATTTTCTTTATTACCTGTAGAATTTAATTTAAATATCAAAGGTAAGTCCTCCTCTCGTATTTAAAAACACAAATCGATAATTTTACTGTATATGGAAAAACGTTCATATATTCTAAATTTATTAATTTAGAATATGTTTTAAAATATGCTATCGAGGATAAAATAAGTGAATTCAAAAAGTGTTTAATACGCGTTTCATTGTAATAATATCACCAGTTATCGAACTGTTAACAATATTATTCATTATAACTGTTACATGATGCGAAAACTCAACTGCAGGTTATACATTAACTGAAATATACAACACTTAAAGAGTGTCATTAATAACAAAATACGTGAAATGTATTATTATTATTATTATTACGCAACAATGAATAGTAAGAGAGATAGCAATCTATGACGTAACAATATCGTAAAAATTTTAAATTTTATTCTATATTGTTACGTTAGAATTCAGCTATTCTTATTGTTAAGTCATAAAATGTTATTTTTCTTATTGCTTACGTAACAATGAACAATAAACGTAATAATATCCGATGATTAGATAATAAAATAGAAAAATTAATTTATAACGTAACAATATTTTACAAATATTTTTAATTTTTAAAAGATAATTTAATTTTTTTCTGTAATTTTCTTTGGCTAATTAATTTAAGTCTACAGAGAGCGGCTATGTTCTCATAAATAACAATTCTTCTCCTCCCATTCGAAAGTTGTCAAAGTCGTGCACTGCCAGAAAATAGATAGTGTCACGTGTCAACTAATCTCGGAATTTCTCTTTTTTTTTTTTTTTTTTTTTCCTATTTCTTGCTTTGACATTGCTTCAAGGGACACTTTTGTGATTGAAAGGAAATTTCTTAGGCTTGAATTAAATAGAATTTTTTTTCCTTCTGCTTTTTTTCCATTGCAAAAAGATAATTGTGCATGACCACGAAATAGTAATGTTTGTTCGTTCTCAGTCAAAATTTTCTTTATTACCTGTAGAATTTAATTTAAATATCAAAGGTAAGTCCTCCTCTCGTATTTAAAAACACAAATCGATAATTTTACTGTATATTGAAAAACGTTCATATATTCTAAATTTATTAATTTAGAATATGTTTTAAAATATGCTATCGAGGATAAAATAAGTGAATTCAAAAAGTGTTTAATACGCGTTTCATTGTAATAATATCACCAGTTATCGAACTGTTAACAATATTATTCATTATAACTGTTACATGATGCGAAAACTCAACTGCAGGTTATACATTAACTGAAATATACAACACTTAAAGAGTGTCATTAATAACAAAATACGTGAAATGTATTATTATTATTATTATTACGCAACAATGAATAGTAAGAGAGATAGCAATCTATGACGTAACAATATCGTAAAAATTTTAAATTTTATTCTATATTGTTACGTTAGAATTCAGCTATTCTTATTGTTAAGTCATAAAATGTTATTTTTCTTATTGCTTACGTAACAATGAACAATAAACGTAATAATATCCGATGATTAGATAATAAAATAGGAAAATTAATTTATAACGTAACAATATTTTGCAAATATTTTTAATTTTTAAAAGATAATTTAATTTTTTTCTGTAATTTTCTTTGGCTAAAATATTAATTTTGATATTATGCTTTGTATATTTTCTAAAGTAACCTAGTTTGTTTTTTTATTACTAGATACTTTATATCCTAAATTTAAAATTAGTTACAAGAAGAGTGTTTTATAAGTTACTAACGAATTTTTTTCTTTTTTGTTGTCGTTAATATTTTTCTTTTTGATCGATAAAATCTTAATTGCAAAGTTAAGTTTCAGGTTGTCATCTGCTTCACACATACGTAGTTTCGATATAATTAACTAAAGTAATTCGTTGGCAGTCGAAAAGATGACTTTGATGCTTAAATTTTAGTTTTCAGTTTTCACAGTAATGATCAATTTTTAACAAGAAATATCGTGAGAGACGTAATTTCGTTATAGGCAAATTTTGTGAAGCACAGTGTCATAATCTTAATTTAATTTAAGAATTTTAAACAGAAAATTTCGCGAGTATCGTTTGATAATTCACATTCCGCACTGATTCTGTTAATAAAGTATCAGTCATTTTAGTGAAGATGAGAATGAGAAGGTAAAAAGTAACGATTTATTAAAATATACTGTAACCGTTCGCTTACAGAAATTCGTAGATTGATCGATCCGTATCTTGTTCTCGAGGCAGAAAAGATCAACAACGTTCGTTCATACCGTGCGAAAAAAAAGGATAACAAAGTTTGCTTAAGGATCGTTGATGTTTATCAGTTTATTGTAACAAAATTTCTTAGTAGTTTTATACTATAACGAAATTGAAGTAAAGTATTCACGAAATTCTTTCTTTATCTCCTGCATCCTTAGCATCAGCTAATTCTGCAGTTTTTTTATAAAAAAAAAAAACAAAAAACACGACAATACGAATCATTATTTTGTATAGTATGTAATAAATGATTTATGATTTTTTTTGGTTTAGAATGTTCTTCAAGAGTTTGATAGAAATCTAATTAAAAAAAAAAATGTTACCGTTGCAATGTCATTAATGATGTAATAATTTCACTTTTAATTAAAATCTGCTGTATTATTTTGTTAATTTATAAAAATATTAGACTTTTTAGATATTGCAGAGATTATTCTAAACTTCTTTAAGCTTGGATTGCGCTTCAACAGAGAAAATTAAAAAAAAAAAAAATTCTGTATTGGAATGTAATAAAACTAAAGTTTAATTTTCCATTTTTATGGGATTTTTAACGAATCATAATTCGTTAAAAATCCCATATTAAGTATTTAAAAATATTCGACACGAAAAAGATAATATAAAAAGTAATTTTTATGTTTTTATATGTAAAGTATTTAAAAATATTCGACACGAAAAAGATAATATAAAAAGTAATTTTTATGTTTTTTTCTTTTACTTTTCACATTTTCTCTATTTAAATTTAGAGATGGTTGATGTTTGTATCATCGATAACGCCACTTTGAAAGCATTTTAATCCAATTCACGAATGAATTTCGAACTTTTAATGGCTTTAAATCTCAATTCTACTAAACATCTTGCCGAATTAAGAAATGAATTGTGTTTCGAGATCTGATTAAACCTCTAATTTACATCTCACTACTTTCCAACTGTTTCTAATTCAAATCTTCTCTCTCTCTCTTTCGTTCTCTAACTGTAAACATTCTTGAAATAACATACAATAACTGCTACATTTTCACTGTTGAATTAAATCCTATTCGAATAATAGGATTGATACCTTTTTCTGAATTTTAAAACAAGAGAGTTAATGTAGAGATCAAATTCTTCTCTATATAAAAGAAGAAGAAATACTAACAAAATTTAAAATCCGAAAATAACTTTTCTTTTTTTTTCTTTAAAAATCCAAAAAGAATCCGATATAATGACAACAGAATATCTGATTATAAACGTTTTAAAATTAGTTTTTCCATTTATTTGATCCAAAAATCTGAATAGGTTAAGCAGAAATGCGTTTATCGATCAGTCGAAAGTGTGAAATTTTTCATTATTTCTCTGGTTAAATAAATAAATAAATAAATAAGAATTGTTATAATTTAATATTATTCTAGTAAACAGTTTTGAGATTTAATTGATGTGATACGTAGAAACCATTTTTTATACTGTATTTTTTCCATACTCTATTGTGATTTTATTATTGATTAACATTTAACAGATAATTCGTGTCTGAGAAACCTTTCTATAACCTGTAAAAAATTATACTGAATATCTAAATTTCTTTCTTTCTTTAAATAGGATACGTAAACTAATAATTTGAGACAAATTTTGAATATTCTATATAATTGGTAAGAGTTAGTATCAATATAAGTATGCTATTATATATAATTTATGGAAAGTTTCCTCCTAACTTATATATATATGAATTATATATATATGATGAATTATATATACAGTATATAAATCTTGTTTATTGTAAAACATAAAATTATATATGATTAGTATCCTTAAAAACTTATAACAAATATCTGAGAGGTTAAAAGTAGAGATAAAAATGTTTGCAAAAAGTAAGAAAATTTTAAAGCATTATTATAAAAATATACGAAGCAAAATGTTGATTATAAGTTATTCTAAAGTAGTATGAGAGTTTAAATGGATAAACGAATAAATTCTGATGTATTTTTTCTTTTAAAATTTCAAACAGTTTAGTTTAATTGTCATCATTTTTTTAATAAATGTTTATAAAATTTTCACTTATAAAAGCATTTATCTCGTGAGAATGAGAGCAAAGTATATACAGCATGAAAAATATTTAATGATTATTAATTTTGATTAAAAAAATCAAGTTGGAAAATATAATCTTTGATAGAGAAGGAATAAAAGTTTATTGCTGGAGAATTATGGGTGATTAATAGTAAAATTTTTTACTAATGTAATAATAAATATAATTATATACGATAAAGTTAATCATTCATGTTCAATACTCATTTTCATTCATCAAAAATATAAGAATTTTTGAGAACTGAATGACAAACTTATTGAATGAGATTGAGTGAGATTCTTCAGGATAAATGCTAATAAATAAGAATCTTAAGAAATTTCTTGATGTTTTAGGTTAAATTGTGACAGAAAATTTTCTAATAAATAAAATAAAATTAGGAAAGAATCAATGTTTTCTGTATAACGAGCAAATTTTTTTCAATAAAGCATATCATTTTGGCATCATTCTGAACTGTATATAAATGGATAGCGAATACTTTACCGAGAAAAAGTATTATATTTGTCAAAACAACATTTTAGAGAACAAAATATTATAATTTCGTGTACTGTAGCTGTATATACATCTTACTTTATGTATACTAGTTCGTGATGTCCTTATTTGCAATACGAAAACATGTCATCTGTAGATAAATATCTTTACATTAGGAAAACAATACAATTAATTATATTAAGTTTTGTTTCTTTTTGCCTCATGAAATTCGAAACATTTGCTCTAATCACAATAAATTTGGTGTAAACTTTATGCTCGAATTACTTACTTAAATTCTTTTGTTGAAGAAAATTTAAAAAATTTTGAATTTTCTCCTTTTGAAACAAATCATTAGCATGAAAGCAAAGATTGATTGTTTTCATTGTAAGACACTTTCTTATATCTTCCAGTTCCATTAGAAGAATTAAATCAACTTGTTTTCATAATTTTATCCATTAAATTTATTTATAATATTTCTTAATTCTTTAGCATATATTTGAAAACTTCATGAACAAGAAAAATCAATAAACATAATCATTCTTGTATAGAAAACTAATTAAAATGCGATATTAAACTTTCGAAAGATGCGTTAAGAAGCTCGAAATGCTTTTTCCCTCCCTCCTCTCTCTCTCTCTCTCTCTCTCTCTCTCTCTCTCTCTCTCTCTCGCTCGCTCTCTTTCATTTAAATTTTCTCTTAATCACAATTATTACTCATAATCTTTATGTGTAGAGTTTATCATATTAATTTAATAGGTAAAAGTGAAGAGAAAGAAGAATTCACGTCAGTTATCCATGGTGTATACAAACACGAAACATTCAAAACTAACATCGATCATACAGTGATGAGATTTGTGCGTGACAGAATATTCTTTTTTTTTTCCTCAGTTCTTCCTGATACCTGTATTATAGGATAGAAGTGAGTCGATTGGAAAGTGGGAAATCTACTGTTCTTTAAAATAAATTTTATCATCTACAATGAATAACGGTGGGTTGACTGTTCGAATAATGATCTTTGGTTACGCATTCAACCAACAACAGAGAAAAATTCTATGCAATAAATAATACTTAATTATTTATGTTGAAAATGCGTTATGCATTTAGGTTGCTTCTCTGATAAAATAATGAATTATAAAAATAAAAAATTCCTAAACTAGATTTAGCTACGATAAATTTAGAGCTAATGCTCTTTTGTTATGTTCATTAAATATTTAAGTAATATTCGTTAAGTTCGGTACAATAAATCGTACTAAAACTATTATGTATTATCAGCAGATTTGGCAAACTTTTCTCTGATGTTGGTGAAAAGTTTGTTATCATTTATAACAAAGTCGTTTCGGCGTAAGCATCTTGGTTCCATGTTCATGAATGATAGTCGTTAGTTAGATAACTAATGGTACGTCTGTTTAGCAGAAATTCACGGAACACTGAGTAAATAGGAAATAACAAAATCAAGATAGAGATTACGACCTATCTGCATCGAACGAAACAAAAATATTTACAGGAATGTTAGTGGGCTTAATGCTCGTAATGTCGGACGAAGAAGGAAAACTGTTGCAAAAGAAAATTTCTTTAAATGTATTTTTAATATGAAACACAAACTCGTTAAGAAGATCTTTTTGAGATATTCGTGAGCATACATGTTATTATTATTTATTCATAAGAACAGAAACTTATCTCTTTAGGTATCATTAAGAAAATTTTGTTTTTAATTCGATATGCAAAATATCTTACACGGGAATAATTTTTATTACCCAAAAAATTCAATTTTCTGTAGATTATAATTTATATGGAAGTGTTCCAGTTAAAAAATATAAAATTTCCACCCCGAATCTTATGTTAAATATACTTAATATGAGCTAAATTACCAGAATTTTCTATCTTATACGTTTCATTTACGTAATAATAAGTTTATCTAACAAGTAAGTTTGTTTGTTTAAGAATGCGCCTTGAAACAGAATGCAGTATGTCGTAATAATGTGTTATGACATAATGATAGATTATGAAGTAATATGGTGTCTATTCCTATAATATCACCATATGCCATGATACCATCAGTAGCTTATTGCGTAACAATGATTTGTGGTGTAATAATAAAAATATACAACTAAACAATGACGAGATAATAAAAATAATTTTTTATTTTATATTCTTTTCATCTAATTTAATTAAATCGTCTTATTTCTATTACCTATAATATCACCATATGCCATGATACCATCAGTAGCTTATTTCGTAACAATGATTTGTGATGTAATAATAAAAATATACAACTAAACAATGACGAAATAATAAAAATAATTTTTTATTTTATATTCTTTTCATCTAATTTAATTAAATCGTCTTAAATAATAAAATGGAATTTAAAATATTATATGTAGTATATTATCCCATAATTTTAAATCCAAAATTACGCGAAATTTGTATATTTTGTTTAAACTGCGAAATTTTACCAAAATATTCATAAATTAATAAGAAAATAATTTTTTTTTTAGTAAGCGCATTTTGTTCTGTTTAATTTCATAATAAATCGTATCAAAATTTTATTATTTATATTGCATATATGATTTTTTTCCCCATAAAAGATCAGAAATCCGGAAAATCTCAAAAATCCGGCAAGTCCAAAACTAGCCTGATTGACTTTATAAAAATTCTAAGGATTATTTTTATAAATATATTCCGAATAAATTTAATATTAAAATAATATATTTTATTATTAAAAATGGCATTTTTGTATCTTTAAACCGTTTGTCATTAGGAGAAAACGATTTAATTCACATGAAAGACAAGCTTCGAATGGAAGTAGAAATTTCGACTTTACTGATTCAATAGAATAAGATTAAATTCGTTTATAAAGTTCTAAAAGTTGTATAATGACTTCGTTAAATCGGTTTATTAGAAGATTTAATAGAACTCTGTCAAAAGTCTGCTATTATGATTTAACCTTTCTCTTTCGTTTTATTTTAAAGAAATGCAGTTTGAGAATTGCCAGGATGATGAATTACAGTTATCTCTTAAATTACAGAATAATAAAAACACATCATTACGCGAAATATTTCTTTAGATTCCTTTTAAAAATACGTGAATGTAATTTTAGTTTCTCCAAGCAGAAAGTTAAAGATGCAGTTATCTTTTATAAAAACTATAACTTAATAAACAAAAATATATAATTAACTTATATTTAAGTATTTTTTAAATATATTTTATTAATAAAAATTATAAAAATAAACATTAAAATCTACAAATGCAGTACTGCATTAATATTATATGTATTAACAAATATGAGTAATACAAAAATAGCAGTTTCATAAGTTGAAAAACAAGCTGTTATATAAATTCAAATTTTTTTTTAAATATTCAAAAGAATTTTATATAGATTTAGTTTTTTCAGAAAAACTAAATTTATTTTATTATTTAATTTCGGAATTCCCCGCACTTTAGTTTTTTCAGAAAAACTGAATTTATTTTATTATTTAATTTAATAACTTAGTTACTGATTCAATTTATTCTAAATTATTAACACTAGGATTATTTGAGCTACTATTTGCTAATTATTTGATTAATTAACTTCTGATTATCGGAACTACAGGTATCCTTCAGTTTATGAATTTTCAATTTAATGAAGAGCATAAAGCTATACTAGTTTTTTTGTTTTGTGAAAATAACTTTCACTTTTATAAAGAAAATTTTCTTATCATTGATCAATTATTTACTGTAATTTGTTTAAATCAATGATTTTTTTGCTTATTCTCTTCATTGATTATATCAACTACAGTCGATTCTCGTTATTCACGGATTCTGTATTCATGAATTCGACTATTCACAAAAATTTATTTGCAACCACAATCGATTTTTGTGAAACTTTTGTGCTTATTTGCGGACTCCTGATGAGCGGCGTAAATACTGTTACCAATGTAAACTCTCTCTGATAAAGGAAGTTGTTTGTTACCAAATGTAATATCTGTATCGTTTTGCCAGAAAAGTCATTACCTATCCTTGCTCACTCCACAGACCACAGGTAGGCTAAAAGCTTGTTCATATCATATTGTTCATAGTAGAATGCGACTCTATGTTTGAACGCAGCCTCAAATTTAGGCACATAACTTCCTGCGCATTTGCTCATTAAACCAAGATTGTAGATCTGACAAGTGAGACAAAAAGCAACACAAACAAGGTTGACATAGTTTTTCAATGCAGTTCAGAAAGACAATGTGCCAGATTCCACATCAAACAACTACCCATCAAAAATAAAATTTTATTTACTACATAGTTAGTGTTTTAAAAAAATTAAATAAAGATCACTGTAATTGTAATATTGTATATAGTAGCCTACTGCACACTGCATATACTGTAATTATTTGTAAGCACTGTATACATATTAAATAAGGTGTCTTTATACAAAAAAAACACACAAAGCAAGGATGAAAATGTTGGGAAGAAAGGTTTGCAGGAACCTAACTCTATATTTTCCATAGGCACAATGGTTCGTAAAGAATTTACAGAATGTAACTACCGCAAATAACGAGAATCAACTGTATATCAAATTTACTATGTGTACCATTAATTTTAAAAATAAAATCACTTCCTCTTTTATTAGAGAATCCTCTATCAAATTCAAATTCAGTGCTCGGCATATACCAATAAGATGAATATCCATAACATATTTACTGCATTTTTCAATGATTTTGCAACTACATAAAACTATTTAATTTCATTAAACAATGTGTACACATTATTCCAGATGTGTAAATCTCAATATATTTTTTTATTTATACATAAATCTGAACTATGAGGTTATTTTGTTATTCTATTGGAATATACTAAATCTAATCAATGTAATAGTTTAAATAAGTAAAGTATTTTGTGTCAATTAATTTTATTAAAATAATTATCATAATTAAATCTATAATTAATGAATTAATAGAACTAAAAACATCAATATTAACTACCAGAAAATTGAATGTATTTTAACTAATAATTTAAACAAAATGAAAAATTTTTGAGAATTAAATAAATTTAATGCAATATTTAGAGAAAATTTATAATTTTTAACTAATACCTAAAATTTCAATAATTGGCATGTTTATGCTATATTATGCTTAAATTTGAAGAACACTTAGTACAAAACAAAAATACACAGCATTGATCACGAGAAAGCAATTTTTAATTTCAGAAAAATTGACCTCTTGTGATATCTACTTCAGCCGTCAAAGGAGACTTCATAAGTATGTTGAAAACATTTCTGAAATAAAAATTACTTTCTCCTGATCAGTGCTGTCTATCTTTATTTTAATTTTCACATCAGAATAAAATATGAATCATTTAGTATTTATTGACTCAAATTAAAAATCCAATGGCAAAAAAACTAATTAGGTGGTAATTATTATAACTATTGTATTACAGTATCTATAATTATATTTATATTAATGCTTTTGGAATGTTTTATTATTATTGATGTTGAAATATTAACATTTTACATAAAGTAAAATGGCAATGACTTTTTAGTATCCAAGAATCAATTTAAAATATTTACATTAAAATTAATGAGAAATGATTTACAAATTTTCACCTAAAAATAGTTTTTAAGATCCTAATAATATTTGTAAACCAAGAAATACTGTAATTTAATATTATGTCTATTCTAATACTGATATAATAATGATAAGAAAGGAGTTTACATTAATCAACATATGGTGATTAGACTATTATAGGATATTTTTTTTAATTTAAGAAAAATTTAAAGTTCAACACACGGTAATTAAAATTTCAATATTAGTCAATGTGATTTATATTATTTTTGTCACATGACAGAACAAGATTAAATTAAATTAAATCTATTATATATAAATTAACTTTTTTAACTACTTTAATATTATTAATGTTTATTTATATATAAGCAATGTTTCCTCTAAACTATAAGACAACTGTAAAAGTTACAATTGTCTTTTACAGTTGTAGATATACAATTGTAAAATGATAACAGATTAAACTGTAAGGTTCTGGACTGTGGGGCTGGTGCAATTTGGAAGTCGTCGAGAAATAACCGTTTGGAGAAAATGTTACTTACCTGTGGACGAGGTGTGGATGCGCGCCGCCATGATTGATGGTTTGTTGTACTGCTGACTGTTTAGTTTTGCTAATTTTTTCTGTAAATCTTATGAGGTGAAGGATGTGATTAATTATAACATTAATAAGTTGTTAATTGATATACGATATTTTATTGATTATTGGAAGATTAATAATTTTAATGGTTATGCTATGTTAAAAAGAAAAAATGTAAATTTGTTCTACTTTAAAAATCTGTCAGTAGAAGGCGCTTTTGGTCTCGCTTTGTTATGTGTTTGTTTTGTTGTCTGTGATGTTAGTGACCTATTATTGATGTACATTGGTATCAAACTGGGACTACAGGACGTTCTTGTTGAAGTAAGCTGCTTTAAGGTTGAAGATATAGGCACTAAACTTATTATACAGGCGAGACAGGTTGAATTTTTATTGTAAGTAAAAATTAAGTTTCTAATAAAGAAAAGTTTAAATGGAGCACTGGTTGGAATCAATTTTGCGATGGCTAAATGCCAATGAAATTGATATACATATCAAAATTAAATCAATTCGAAAGACCAGCGGGGGGGGGAAGCGCGGAGTCGATCTCGATGTGAAGTTTTGGGAGTAATTCCAATCTTTACAAAACTATAGCACTCACTAGCAGTCCAAATAATTTTATTCAGTTAAATACAGTAACTTTTTGCAGAGGAACACTTTCGGCTAGGTTATAGCCATCATCAACTCTCATATTACTTACAGTTTCTACAGTAGCCAAAAGCATTCCTCTGGAAAAAGTTATTTAAACGAATAAAATTATTTGGACTGCTAGTGAGTGCTATAGTTCAATCTGTTATCATTGTATTACCTCAGAAAGCAGTATATTTTTGTTTTTGGACAACTGTAAAAATTGTATATCTACAAATTTAACTAGACACAGTCACTACGTTGACAAGTACAAGTAGGCTGTGTGCATTTTACTTAAACTTAAAAACATTTGTATACTGTGCTACAATTTGTTATAAATTGCATCATAAATTATGAAAACAAAAATATAAAAATAAAAAAATTTTAGATTTTTTTTTAAAGTCATGTACATTATTGATGGTTCTTACTAGTAATAACTTTATATGTATCCAAAAATTAGAAGGAACATTGGATATAAGAATTAGAAGGAACATTGAATGTGTAATATAGATCAGAAAAATATTAATAATTAAATCAAATTACAATAAATATCAAAAATTTAAATAATAATCTCACCTCGTAGATTCCTTTGAATGAGGTCACCATTCTACTCAGCAGTGCAGCTACCATACTTGCAACATGTACAAATGGTCCCTGAGAAGACGATAGAGGACCTATTTGCATATTAGCTACTCTTCAGTAATTGATGAAGAGAACATTAGTACAGTATTTAATATTAAATGTTAATGAAAATTAGGCTAACACATTCTCTTTGACAGTCAGTGCCAATTCCATAAGGAAAAAGGCATGATGCTTATTTTTAAAATTATATACAGTAAGTTATATATTTTGTTAAATGTAAAACCATTTTAACTAATTCTTATTTTATTCAACTTTCTTTCATTGGGCCCCAATGAAAGAACGTTAAAGTATTTACATCACAATCATATTGCATTGACAGTTCATGAACTGTGTGTATCCAATGATGAATAGACAGTGAATAAAAGTGGTATCTACCAACACTTACTATAGAGAAAGTCATCTTGATATGCAATGTACACTACTCCTATAACAGAGTCATTTAGTGCACATACAAAATACATTAAAATGTATATGCTGTCAATGAAAAACAATGCACAATATACATTGTCAATAGTGAATAAATAATATATTCACAATACACACTAGTGTTTTGTTCTTTCATACTGAAAACATGAAAACTCCTATACATAACTCTTGATTAATAAGATGGTTCATAATGTTGCTAATTCAAAATCATATCAATCAAGCTTGAGCATTCATTCAAGAAACTTTTTAGTTTTTTTAGGAAAGAACCACAATAATTTTCAAATATTTCATTTAAATACTCAATATAACCTACCTAGTCTGAGCTGGTGTTAAATAGTCATGCCTATATAAATATAATTTCTTAATGCAAATTTTTAGCTTTTGTGACATTAGTACTAATTAAATTACTATTAAATATGTGTAAATTATTTTTCAATTATTTGATTTAAGAAATTAAAAAGCAATAAATTTCTTAAATCAAATAATTGAAAAAATAATTTATAAATATTTAAATTGCTATTGTTATAGAGTAAAATTTACAATAGTAGTCTAACTTTGGCTAAAACCTTCTGACCAATGCACAAATTGGCCAGTAGACTCTGAAATCAAAATAAGACAAACTTTTCACAGACATTAGCTAAACATATCAATACCCAGCCTTTTACAAATCAGCTAATTTGTAAATGACTAGGTAAAATGGTTTTTAAGAGATGTTATAGTTATAAATCCTAAAAACACAGACTTCATATCTTTTAATTTTTGATTTACATGGAATTTTTTTTTTGACAAATTAACTATGTTAGTTGGGGATCTACTATATATTACACCTTAAATGCTTAAATTTAAATAAACCTTAAATGTAACTTTATCTAAACATTGATTAAATGTTAATAATAAGTATTTCTATAGTTTTCATTTTTTAAAACTAAAAATAAAATGGGAAAAAGTCAACTAAAAATCGAAACTGATCATATTTCGTAAATATGTAAAACTGCTAATCAAGAATTAACTGAATAGGAATTTTCTTTTTTCTCTCAGATTAAATACTTAAAATAAAGGTTTAATTAAATAAGAAAAATAAATATTCAATTTTATCTTAATCTTTATTTATATAATTGGAAAAATTTCAAATAATTAAATATAATTTAAAAAAACTTTTTAATTTTATTATTAAAATCTTGAACAGTTTTAACTTTGGAATAGCTCTAACTTTGAATTAAATCACTATTCAATAAATTAAGGAGTGCCTAATATTTTGAAAGTATTCAAAAAATACATTAAGTACTGTATATAATTTTCATTAATATATTATTAATTGAATATAGATGAATTTTGTTTTTACATTTCTTTTACTTTTGATTATTTAAATAATCCTTATACAGCGAAACCCCGATTTTGAAACTTTTCAGGGACCGGCCCGAAAAGTCGAACGAGCCAGGAAAACGCACGAAACGGGAACTCTGATGACGTCATAATAAAAAAGTTATATAATTAAAACGTAGGAAGAGGGAAAGTTTTACATTGCATGTATAGGAAAATGCTCGGACTTCCGAAAATAGACGTTTAAAGCGGGAAAGTCGTACGATACGGGAACGCACGAGTGGGGTTTCACTGTATATAGTATTTTTTTAAGAGAGCATCCATAAACTATATTATATTGTTTGGGAGGGAGGATGTAGCAGATTTGTGATGATAAATGATTAGAAGAGGAATCAAGCAAATTGTGGCATCAGGTAAAAATGGTTAGAGTTTTGCAATTCTATGATACAAGAATTTAATTGAAATGTTTATGCCTAACTGTTTGAAAAATACTGTAATGTAACATATATTGAAGATATGTTTGTTACTAGATGGAAGACATCTAATTCTAAAATATTCTATAATTCAGTTGTTTGAAGACTTATTTAGAAATTAAATAATATATGTAACAAAGTACAAACATAAAATAATTTATTTTTAAATACATATTTCAGGTATTTCTTTCCATTTTTATACAAAATTGGAGGACATATATTTATAATTAGAAGAATCTTTAAATTTATGATGTTATAGTTAAGATTAGGCTTAATGTGATGAAAAATGACAAAGAGGCAAGAGGGGGGTCAGAAAGTGTAGATCGGAAGAGCGTCGTGTAGGGAAAGAGTGTAGATCTCGGTGGTCGCCGTATCATTAAAAAAAAAAAAAAAAAAAAAAAAAAAAAAAAAAAAAAAAAAAACTATAAATAATAATATTTTTATAATTTTTAATATAAGTTTAAAATTTAAATTTATATTCAGGTTTTGAAACTATTTCAGATTTATATAATTATATTTTATCTACTTTAAACTTAATTAATGTAATTTATTAACTCTTAATTTTAATTTTGTTATGCAAATTTATAAGAAGAATAAACATATATTTTAAATTTTTATAATGTAGGCATCCTTACCTCTTTTCCTAATGGCATACCACTTCCTAAGGAACAAGTCAAGCCAATCATTTTAGACACCAAAGTCCTAAATGTTAAATATTCTTTCAAAACAACACCTCTTAATACAGTTTTCATTTCAGGAATACCAGAGCCTAAAATGGAAAAAACAGAAATAATAAAACTGTTTAAATTGCTAATTAAATAATAATGGTTTTATGCAAGTATTTCAAATGTTTTAGATACTGGTATATTATTAAAGCTATATTATATACAACATATGTAATTTTTATCAGTGATTACAGTTCTTAAATTGATTCATTTATTTAAAAATTATTTAAAGCAAAAGTGATTCAAAAATGATACGAATATACTACAATTTGCATAAATAATGTTTCATTAATTTATCTGGAAATTAAAATAGTTTAAGTTTTATAATTTCATAATTTACCTATTGCTTGTGGTGCTACAACATGTACAAATCCTGCAGAAAACAAAATTAAAGTCAGAGGAAAAGCAAGCCATGCTAAATACTGAAGAACAGGATGTGATGCTAAATCACGATATAACCAGATCCGAGCTATAAATTTTAAAAAATTTATCATTAGAATATGTTTTTATAATTAAAATAGTAACTTTCTAAATAGAAAGTGAAAACTATTTTATCTTACTTCTCTGGCATATTGATATTGCATGATCCATAGCAAAACTGAGTAATGAAGATATAATACCAAGTAATGCAAGAAATACCCAATCCTCTCCAAGACGTGCAAAAGTCAAATTCCATATTCTTGAAAACTGATCTGTAGAATTACAATTTTTATTAATTCAAAAAGGAAATGATTCATTTAAAAGCCATTAATAATATAAAATGAATATAATTTAATGATTACAATAAAGTTATACCTATACATTAATACTGCTTTCTAGAAATTCAATAAGAAATTATAAATTGTATATTTAATCATATATTTTCAAAATTGAATATTGTTTCATTACTTGTTTTTAAATGATCTTTCCTTTTTATATAAAATTAATTCTTAAAGGGAAATACAAATAGTACTACCAGTTGTCATGTTGTTTCTATAATTATGCCTTATATATTTTATAAAAAAAAGTTCAATAGGGAAAAAAATAACATTAATTTTATGAAAAATTTTGAATTAATCTAGATAATTATAAATAGTTAAATCTGTTTTCTTTCATTTAATTTGCCAATTTATAATTTTAAGATTAAATAAAATACGAACTTCTAACAAACAGATAAACAGAATTTAGTAAATAAATAGCATAGCAACTACTGCTACAATTATCTATAGTTTATCTATGAATGGAAATATATTATATATAGTATTAAAATATAATTTTTTGAGAGACAATAAATGTCAAGCAGGGTGAAAATTATATTTTGCACCCTGTTTGACAAAATTATTGATATTTTTAAAGTTCCTTTAAATTTTTATAAATAAGTATTAATTTAATGTCTTTCGTGTATTTTCATATGTTGATTTTAAATAAATTTTAATTTAACATCTTTTTTGTATATTCATATATATTGATTTCACGACTCTCTTTTAATACTTTGCCTAAATAACATCATTCATTCTATATAATGCCTAGGCATTATATACAATGCCTAGGCAAAGTATATATAATATTAATCGTTTCATACTTTGCGTTAAAATGCCAGGCATTCTATATATTGCCTAGGCATTCTATACAATGCCACGCCAGGCATTCTATAAATTGTCTAGGCATTCTATTCAATGCTTGCATTTCATACTTTGCCGGTAACATATCCACAGTGAGGATTTACAAGAATTAATGAGAATGTTTTGTGTTGTAGGAGAGTAAACGTGATTTTCTAAATGTATTAACTAAAAACTGTGTTGTAGAAGTACCGTATAATTTTGACATTTTTCCCATGAAAAAGTTTTCCTAGTTTTGCTTTAGAGCATTTTTCGATAATTTGATAAGTTTAATATTAAGGAAATTCGATTACTGGTAGTAATGAAATTACATTAAAACTTTACATTTGTTCAGTTGTTTTTTACAATTATTGCAAAATCATTCATTGTAATAGACCTTTTTTGTGATATTGTAGAACAGCGGTGGCCAACCTTTTTGAAAGCAAGGTGCGCAACGAAAAATTTTTACAACGCAGTGGGCGCATGACCTTTTTTTTAGGTGGGTAGCAAATAGAAGAGAAATATGTTAGCGTTACAATAACATAATAAAATCATTATAGTTCATGGTACATAAATGGTAAATAATAAGTAACAAAAATAACAATTTCACATATATAAAATATATAAACATAAAAAAAGTTATCTTCTTTAATGAGAAGGCTGATATTGTATATCTTCGCACAATTTTTTCAAAATCATGACTGTAATTTGATACTGTTATCTTAAGCAATCATTCAAATTTTCATCCCTAAGACGTGATCTAAACTTTATTTTAATAAATTGCATTGAAGAAAACATGGTTTCACTTAGATAAGTCGATACAAAAAAGATTTTAGCTTTAGTGCACAATTTCTTAATATTGGATATTTATATGAATCAACAAGTTTCCAAAATGTCTTGTTCATGTTCATAGCTTTCAAAGCGACATCATTTTGTAATTCTTCTTTATAATTGGAAAAAGTATCAAAGAGAGAATCGGCACTAGCAAGTAGCCGATTCTCTCTTTGATACTTTTTCCAGTAGTTTTAAAGCATTTTTAAATACAGTCAAACCTGTTTTTATGCGGTCGGTTTTTGTGCGTTATTTTTTTTAATATCTTTATGATTCATATTGATTTATTACAAACTCACATGAATCATAAAAATATTCAAAAACTGTAAGAATTACAATCTCTCAATTTTAAATACTATAATAACAGATTACTCTAGTAAAAAAATACAATGTAAAAGTCACACTGTTATTTAATTATATGAATATAAGATGCCAATACTTCTCTGATGATCTTAAAAAATAAATATTTCAGTCATGCCCACAAAAGTGTGAACAGAAGAGAAATTTTCAGGCCTATGACATGTCTGTGGTACAGGCCCTTCTTAAAAAAGTGCATCAATTTGGTTTAATAAAATAGCCATATAAAATATTAAGCATTTATTTAAAAAAAGCGAACAATAAATTCAAAATTCAATACATTACATACCATGTTATATATAAAATAGCTATTTTGGCACAATTACTTTGGGTGCTCTGGCGGAGGTCTACAAACTATCGGACATGTTATGTGACACATCAGGACC
The DNA here is from genome assembly GCA_000484575.1 of Olivierus martensii. Classification (NCBI taxonomy): domain Eukaryota; kingdom Metazoa; phylum Arthropoda; class Arachnida; order Scorpiones; family Buthidae; genus Olivierus; species Olivierus martensii. The sequence continues at coordinate 24,435 of AYEL01087107.1, forward strand.
TGAAGGTAGGCATTTTTTGATGCCAGGCCCGTGACAAAAGTCTTGGATGTCACTCCCTCTCTGCTGCCTTGTATAGTAGGATAAACTCTAGTTAATTCACAACTCAAATAATCCAACCCTTGATAATTGGGAGTCTACTGTGTATCTAATAATAAAATAATATTTTTTTTGTTATTTAGGAAACATTGGAAATGGTTGAAAATGAAAATACTCAAAATGAAGAAAAATCTGAGTAAGATTTTATTTATTATATCAAATATTTTAAGTTATATTTTTAATTTTTCAATTCTTTTAAGTTATTCTTTAAGTAAATATAATATTCAATTGCTTTTGGATATTTTGAAAAGATAGACCAATTTCTGTTTTCATAGAAAATATATTGCAATTTATATATAAAAAATAAATATACAGGTCAACCCCAATTTATGAGACCCTGGTTTTATGATTAAAAAAATTTGTATGACAAATTCTATTTATGAGGTTTACTTCACTTTTATGTGAAATTTATAATGGCAAAATATTTTGAAAATAGATTACAGCACACCTTTTTAATGTGGAGGAATATAAATGGTACCAATATCATCATCTGTTTTACATCACATGGGTCCCTCATATATTAATTTCAAATGGGAAATGGATTTGATTCATTAAAAATAGATTACAGCACACCGTTTTAATGTGGAGGAATATAAATGGTACCAATATCATCATCTGTTCTGTTTTACATCACATGGGTCCCTCATATATTAATTTCAAATGGGAAATGGATTTGATTTTTAATGATTGAAACACAAAGTATATTCAGCTAATACAACCAATTTTGTGATCAGATTGGTTATAAAATAACAAATGAGATTCTTAATAATAAATTCAGAGTCAAATGTAATCAGAAAATAATCTGATATGTGAACTAGAATTGAATCTGGGTCTTCTAAATTGTAAACTAACATTTTATAATGCAGCTATCCATCAAACAAATAGTGATTTTTAGTTTTCTGTGAGCATTACAAAATGGCATTTTTATTATATTCAAATTTTGTTGTTTTCATTTTTTTTAATAAAACATACAATATTGTACTATATCATTTGTTTTTGATAAATGCTTGTATTGAATTATTCGATTAATGTTTTTTTACAAAGAAAACATTAATCAAATAATATAGTAATATGCTAAAACAAGTGATATAGTAATGTGTTAAACCATGCCCTCAATCATTCCCTGAAAATGCTAGTTTCATCCATTGGCCTGAGACAATATAGCTTTCTTAGAAAATTAAGTAGCCAAAACAGGAGAGTTATTTTCCTAAGGGGGTGTATCTGTTGGTCTACATATTCAAATATAGTGACTGAAAAAAAAAATAACCAGTTGTATAGGCTAATGCTCAAACGGCTATATAAGTATGAGCCAGTCTAATCAGCTAGAGCAGTTGTAAATGCATATCACTGCCGATTAAATCAGCAGTTAACAGTTTGTTGGTATTAATAGTTTAAAGGAACTTACTTTCTGGATATACCTCATATATATATATATATATATAGTGTGTGTGTGTGTCATATGTATATATAAGGCACTATCACTTAATGATGCATCATTTATCTTTTAGCTTCATTAATTTAAACAGAATTGGACTATTAAATAGTTCAACTCATGTCCTCCTTCAGATTAATAGTCTTTAATCATTCTGAAATAGTAGGCATATTCAGAAAATAGGTGATTAATTTTTTCCAAGACTGCTTTTTATAAATACAGTAGAAGCGGCTTATTGTAAATCGTGGATATTATTATCAAGCATTTATTGTTATCAAAAATCTACAGTCCCGAATCATCCATATTAAAATGCATTATTGAAAACTCCGCTTATAGTAATCAGAATTTTGGTTAATGTCATTAGAATCGATACAGCACTATAAAATAACACATTTAAAATAAAAAAAATATTGCAGATAATACTAAAATATTGATTAAATCTATTAAAATAAACAATATTATTTGCTAATTGTTCATTTATTGCTTCGTTTTCACTGAAATTTAGTCAATAAATGAGAAAAATCCAAAGATAAACATTTGTCCACCATTTTAAATAATTCAGATTTGACTTAAATGGAAAGATATGATTTGTGTACATTTTTTAAATAATAATTATTAGAACGATATAAGTTTTTGATTTAATAAAATTCATACGGATAAATATGACTTATTTTCAAAACTTTGCAGCACCTTTAGGTGGTTTTACTGCACGTCTTGCCTTTACGAATGGCATGGCTTTACTATTGCCAGATCTGGCGATTTTTAATGTTTCTTTTTGATGAAATATATAGTTTAAAATTGCTGATATAGAGCTTTAGCCACTTTATAATTCCCTTTATTGAAAAAAAATAAAAACTTATTTTTGATATAAGAATTTTCTTACTTTTCCCCTACTTCTTTGTGATTTTCAGTAAACTGGAATTGGCAACAGTTTAAGTGTAAATCATTTCACTTCACTTTTTTGCTTAGTAGATTACATAATATACAGTATAAAGTTCAATTAGTGTTCATCCATCAGTTATAGAACTTTGTATTATTATTATTGGGGTTATCTTTTAATTTAATTTTCATTTTTTTTTTATATCCCCGCATCTATCATTTTCTCGTATCCATAGTTTTTTCGAGAATCCCGACGAAAACGATGAATCGTCATTTATACAGTATATACTATATAATAAAAGTACAGTATATACTATATAATAAAAAAAAAATCAAAAATTATACTTTTTTGATATGTTTTTAAACTTTGAAATACTGTGTACATAATCAGTATATAAAAAATATATATAAATCAAGTCATATCAAATTAAATATAATTTATATAATGTATATAATCAACTAAGAAAGAAAACTTGTTAAATAAGAACATTAATGATTATAAAGAGCTGAATTGGCTATATTTGCACAATTTGTATATAAAAAATATTTAATTAAACTTATAGAATTTATTGAATTAACATCTAGAACTATATACCTCATACTTAATATATATAGTTCCAAAGTCCTAGATTCTTAAGATTTTATAAATAGGCCTAAGCAGACTTCTCTGTATCAAGCATGGTATCAAGAAAATTCTAGAATTGCAAGTACTATAACATATGTATACAAGATTGACTATAAACTGGAAGCACAAGTACAAAACAAGGCTGAATCTTAAGGCAAAGAATTTTCGAGAAAATAAAAACGGATTAAAATTTATGTATTAAAAATAATAAATAGTTATATGATATTCGTAAATAATATAAGAAAATTTTAATAATAACTTCATAAAGAAATTTGGGCTTACATTACATATCAGCTTTTATCTATCGCATTTATAACTGTTTTCATCGTATGTATAGTAGTACTATATTTAAAAATAATTTATATAAAATAGCATCGAAAAACTACAAAATATCAGAAATCCAGTGGATCGTTAACAACACGGGATAGCTTTCAGAATGAACTATTTTTGTCGCAAACGCTATTCCGAAATGAAAATCGCTGTAATGCTTACATCACCCACGAAGTTAGTACGATATTGTTTGATGAAAGTGAACGTTTTAAAATTATTTCAACATGTATAGATATTAAAAACAGATATTTTCGTCATTTTTTAAAATTTAATTCTGTAAATATACTATACGATAAACACCTTATAGGATAAGTACCCCTTATATATAATTCTATAAAGACAAGTGCTAATAAAAAACAGTAGATATTTAAATAGAACATTGTCGTTCAAAGAGTCTAGAGGTTATAAAAAATTATTTGGAATTAGATGTATGCTATTTTTTATTAAAATAAGCAATTTTCAATTTTTTTTTTAACTATACACCGCAACACGGAAAAAGTTCATACGATTTGCGTGCCACCTAAGTTGAAGATACGTAATAGAAAATTGGCGTTTTATATAAATTACGCTTAAAAAGTCATTTAAAAATTAAACAAATAAAATCATTAAATATAAAAAATAATAAATAAAATTATTTAAAAAAAAAATCACAAAAGAATGCAAATCTAAATGTAGAAAAAACTTTTTATTCTTCTCTACGAGTTAATTAAGTTACGAGAAATGTTCTTCCTGCTGTAGTTTGGGAATCGTTGCCAGAAACTCTAGACCACAGATATCTATTGTGCATTATCTATCTTATAAGTCGCAAAATTTTTATGAAATTTTCAATAATATATAAATTTATTTTTCCCTATTGAACTTTCTTTTGCCTTTTTATCAAAAGATTCTTTTAAGAAACTACACACCTAAGGAATTAAATTTACGACTCAAACTTTAATCTAATACGAATCTAAAGTTAACTTTAGGTCTTTAAAGTTTTCTGATAGATTTAATAAATTACAAAAATATATTATAAATTATCTTATAAATTAACATGTTAATATTACGAAAAGGAATTCTGATTGCCAACGAGCGAAAACATTTTCGATGATGCGATTATTTTTTATGATAGTAATCTGTTGGTATTAAATTTTTACAAATCTTCATTAGTCATCATCATTATATGAATATATGATCGAAACAGTAGTACTCCTGCATACTATTATTATAAAGCACATGATAATGCTGATCCAAAGTATGATGTCATGATAAATTACTCGTGTGATATACAGTACTATACAATGATATCAACATTGTAATTTGAATTAGTGAGTTTTATTCTGCTATAGTACTTAATTCCATGATTGAATTTCTCTTAATTCTCATAAATTAAATAAATTATCGATATTTGAATATGTCACTAAAAATAAAATTTAACAACACACATAAGAAAGGACTCAATCTTTTCTGATTTTTGTTTGAAAATTCTCTCATAATGAAATCCTTAATTTTTTAATAATTAAAACTTATCTAAGATAAGTTTTAATTTGAAAACATAGAGAAATACTATTCTGGTGCGACGAAATTCAAAACAGAATATATTTATCTAAAATAACAGAAAATAATTTAAAATGAACTTTCCGGAGAAAATTAGGATATTATAGAGAACATATAGGGCCGAAAACAACTCAAAAGAAAAAATAATGATTTATGAGATTCGTTTCAAGAGAATCAAAAATTTGAAATTTTTCAGAGTAAGTTGATATATTACTATATGGCCTCAATTAAAAATAGAATAATTTTATTTTTAATTTCGGGAAATATGCTATAAAAAACAGTTTATAAGAATTTTCAGAATTTCTAAAATTTTAACATAGAAAAAAATCATTTTATTTCGAAATCATTTGATAGAAATAAATATCTGTATGGAAATGACTCTCATTTTTTATCCAGTTTGAAACTATACGTGGTTTAACTAAAACATAAGATTTTTCCTATTACTTAATCGAAAGTTGTTTCGTAAACTTCTGGTTCTTCAGATAAAAATTTCTTATCTATTAGTCGAATGAGGAAAACAAGAGAAAACAACAAAATCCAATTTGAATAATTGTGTTTACGAATATTACATCCGGTAAGATAGAGATAAAATGGCGATATTAAAAAAATTCAAGTATATTTTAATAAATAATCATAATTTTAGACATTTTTTAATATAGATTGATTATATATGCTGTATATATTACATTTTTTTATTTTTTAATGTATCGACAATAAATAGAAAATACTATATGCATAGAGGAGAAAAACTCTTCAAAATTTTTTATGTAATAATTAACTTGTTTATTCACTTCATAAAAAATTCGAGAGAACTGTAAAAAGTATATTAAAAACACTTGATTCTTTGTCACTACATAAAATATGTCATTTTGGATTTTATTAATTATTTTTTATGAAGTAAACGCTTAACATGAATATTTCTTTACTTTTGATTTTATTTTATTAATCTTACCAGCACATTTCCTCTGCCATTTGCTTCTATATGACTGCAATTCTTTTTGACGTAACGCTTCTTCCTTTTTACGTAGCTTTTGTAGCGATTTTATTCTTCTTGCTTCCGCTTTTGCATATGCTTCTAGGTCCTCTTTATATTGACCATACATCTACATCAAAATATAAAATTCATATTAACAACGAAAAATAATATTTTTTCCTATAATCAATTTTACTTGCATTTTTTTCTTTTTTTGATGTCGTATGTTTTTTAGTGTCATAGGAACTTGAAAACATAAAATATCCATTCTTGAATACTTTAAAATGTTATATTTCTGTTGATATAGGCAGCAATATATGCTTTGAAGAAATAATATTTGAAGTTTTAAAATGCTATTATGATACACGTGGAATGTATTTTAGTACTATATTTAAACCGGCAGAAATTAGGAATTTAGTTATAAATTTATTCTTGAATCATATAGTGAACTAAAAGGAGAAAAATCAACCGATAATTAAATCTTAAAATCAATGGATTTTCATCTGTAAACTCAATAATGATGGTTATAGATAACTATTAAAGTACATTATTTAGGTAAGTTTGGGTTCAAAGATGAACCCAAAATTCCATCTATAATGGATTCAATACAAATTTTTAAATTCAAAATTATATTCCACATATGTATAAATATAAAAATATTATCGAAAATCTAAGAGAAAAATTTTTTAAAACTGAGTAAGCAATATTTAAGTTAATAACTCATAATTTTGTTAACTATAGCGATTAAGCAAGAGCATATATTATTTAGTTTATTAATACAGCTTATATAATGCAAACACACAATATACGTGCTATTTCTTCTATTTTTGTTGTATTGCATCTAATTTTCCTTAAAATTATACTTCATTAGCCATCTTGTAATATTCGTTTCTTTATGATTCATTGTTATATTACATAACCAAACATTTAAAAGAAAAAAAAATGCCGTAATTTTCTTTAATGACTTAAATGTTCTCTATCTGCTGCCAATCGGTTTAACGAAGGTCGAATGTTTCTTATTGTTATACAGAGAGAACAATCGGTCGAAGAATATGAATTGAGAAATAAGTATACTAATATATAAAGATTATTTAAGAGTTGTCATGTCGCTAATATTTAACAGAACCTGTTTAGAATCGCATTAATGCATTTTAAATAATAATATGAATATCAAATTAAGTATTTTGGCATTAACAGTGATATGCAATGGATGGATGAGCATGCAGTGACAAAAATACTTTCATGACTAGATTATATCATAAATTGCAAAGCACGAATAGATCTGTTGGAATGTATAGAAGGTTATTAAATTTATTTTTTTGTGCATCATAGATGAAGTTGACATTTATATTTCTACTTATGACTTTAATCTGCACTTTGACTTTTCATTAAGAATTTATAATCGTGAAATTCTAGAGCATGTTGCAATATGCATATATTAGCGCGATACGTTAAAAAAATTCTAATTTTTAATGAAATATTCCGGAATTTATTGAGATGCTTTTATAATAATGTATCATTTTGCAATGTTATTAGAAAATAAAAATATAATAATCTGATGCTGGAGATAAACAACTCTTCCTTCAAAAAAAAGAAAAAGCAACTTGGATTAACTTGTTAAAAAATTCAGCTTTTTAATTGAAGTTAATCCAAAAATAATATTCTTATATCGTTCTAAAAAACAAGTTAACGATGTTGATTTTTGTTTCATAAATTGAATATTTCGAATTAAGGAAACGATATTTCTGCCGAGCGGCATTTCGTATAGTTGATTAACCTTGTCAACGCGAGAATATTTTTTTAAATGTTGCCGCCTCTGGTCATTTTAATTTTTATTTTTCGAGTCTTAAAGTTTTGACAATGTAGGCTCTATTCCAATTGTCCCGTTTCTGTCAACTTTGAAATCTCTAGTATGTTATTTGAATTCCGAATATTTATTTATATTTTAAAAGAAAACAGTAAAGGGAACCACATCCGTATATTTCTCTCGTAAAGTTCAAAGTGTACCGAATAACGTTGATATTACATTAAAAAATTAAAAAAATAACATAGTCTGTAACATTTCGTTATTAAAAATAAAAATATTTCCTCCCTGTTAACTTAATAAACAAACTTTTTGCATTAAGAAAAAGTTCAATGTACGAATTGTCTGCATATATGTTTTCGGTAACGAGTTGCTCATTTAATTAAATCTAAAACGCATAACAGTTAACATGGTATCGCTTCAGAAGCGAACGTTTTACGCAGGAAATTCTTAAATTATTGTCTTTCTAAAATAGTTCTTGTATATTTTGTTCTTCAAAAGTTCTATGACCTCGACTTGATCCTATCATGATCATATCCGACTTCACGATGGAATTAAGCTCTCGAACCCGTCTGGCGACTGATTGTCCGTAGAAACCAAAACAATGGCTTTTAATATTTATAGAAACATGTTTTATTGTTCAATAACCTTGATCCAACGGCCTTGACGGAGGCTGTGAAAGTCGTTGTCAATGACCGCTGGCCTGAAAGCCTGTAAGTCAGGCTTTATAGCCATATTGACAACGAGTGTAACAGTAGAAAGGGGAACGCGACCCATATATCATTCACCTTCTACTCTTTTTCCTAACTTGTTTTCTAATTAATCTTCATCACATGTGTTTCTGACACGTGTTATGATTTCAGCTATTAAAATGCTTATCAAATTACATAATGGAATTTATACACAAGAAAAAAAGTACGATAAACTCGAGAAAAAAATGGCATAGGAGGCTATGAGTCCATACGAGTTGGGTCGTTCTCTAGTCTGAACGGGAGTGGCTAATTACTGTTTCCTTCCTTCTCAACTATGTTGAACTGTTGCCAGATAGACACTCGACTTGACCTCATAATATAGGTAAGGTTATCTAGTTGAAAAATCATCCATCGAAGCAACGAAGATCACTATAGTTGTAGTAGTTGTTTGTGCAAATATACTCGTCATCGTCGATAGTGTAGTTAGATGAGTAGGGTGATCAAAGACGGGAATAAATACCTGAGGAGAGAGATTGCAGTCAAGTGGAAGATTACAAAAAACACTTAAAAAGTTCTGATAATGGATCTTGTGTGTAGTCGACACGCTAATTAGTTGTTGTAGGAATAATCTTATATTGATACTTTTGTAACCATGCACACAGTAGTCGGATTTATTGTGGTATAGGGTCAATAAAACTTCTGTTTTGTGTGTAACCGCGAATTTAAATTATCTCTATGCTTATCAAAAATGGCGGAAACAATGTTTCATACAATTTAATACTCGAAATTTATTTCTTAGAAGGAAATGTGAATCGCTGCAAAGAGGGATGTTTTGCGACATTTTTACAACCGAAAGCCACGCACCGTGAAAAAATGTATATTTTTAATCTTATATTTTGGTATTCTTCTGGGTCGCATGATTGAAAATAGGTTACATGATCGACATCTGGCCGGAAATATAGAAATTCGTCGGCTAGATAAAAGTTGGTTTTTATCAATGACCAGGTACGTCAAAGTCCTATCAATATCTACTTACTGCCTGAATAAACAAAACTAGGATAGTTAAAATCTAATCATTTAATATTTTCATATTCTCCACGAATTTTTTTTTTATGACAAGTATATATATATATATATATATATAATAAAACTGCTATATTTATCTATTTGAATGAAGTTCAGTTGCATGATTAATTTTATTTATTGATACAATTCGAATATTTCGAAAAAATTTTTATGTCATCCTCATGCAATTTAGGCTAATATTTCTCCTTATGTAAGACCATTTAATTTCGTTATTAAGCTATATTTTAAAGCGAAAAAGTATGTAAAATATTTATAATTATCTCTTTCATCATAATACATGCACACAAAAAACATCACTTGCATTTTTTTTTAATTTTAATATACACTAAACAATTTTTTTAGTTAAGAAATTGCTGTTTCATATTTGTTTTTTTCTTTCATCTAAAATATTTCATAACTCTTTCAAAATAAATAAATAAAACTTTTCTTGAAATCTTTTCAAAATTTTTCTTACTCTTTACAATGAATTGCAATATAATTTTTTTAAACAAAATTATTTATAAAGTGTTTTTAGTTTATATAATATAAATGTGAAACAAACTTATTTTTTGTAAATTATTTTCCAAGAAAAATGCTTTGAGATATGTTCATTCGTTAGATATTAAACCGAATATATCGAATATAGAGTAAGAAATAATTATTTTGGAATTTAGAAGTTGTCACAAATTCATTGTTAAAAAATGGATCGAAATATAATTAATAGCATACATATTATGTTCACATTTATTCATTAAATCATACTTAGAAATTATTCGGAAATATTATAAGAAAACTTGGAATAACTGTGTCCAGTGGCTATCAGAGGGGGGCAAGAGGAGCGGCTGCCCCGGGCCTCACGATTTTAGTGGCCTCAACTTATAAGTAAGAAAAAATATATTTGTATATTTTTATATTGTTCGAGTTTCAGTGTTTGCCAAAACTTGATGTAAGAAAAAATATATTTGTATTTTTTATATTGTTCGAGTTTCAGTGTTTGCCAAAACTTGAAATTCTCTAGCAATGTTTTCGCTTTTCTTGTATACTTACCACTGTATATTTGTCAATTTTTCTTTTTTTTTGAAGGCCCTCAAAAATATTAGTTGCCCTGGCTTCGCATTTTCTCTGAAAGATTCTGACTGTGACACACTCTTCTTTTAGGAAGTTGTAAATTTTTGTATATAGTAAAACGAATCTTATTTAATACGATAGACAATTTTATTTTATAAAATATATTTAATTGTAGTTAACTGTATCATATACTGTTTTTGTTAATACAGTATAAGATTGTACGCGAAAAAGGGTGTGATTGCCACCCCATAGGGGGAGGTGTGGGAAGACGGAGCGCGAGAGAAGTTGGTGTTGTTAGAGAGTTGGTGGTGCAGTTGTGTGGGTACTAACAGTATATAGATTGACAGTTACGTTCACGGTAGTGAACGGGAATTTTGTTAGAAAATTTTAATGTAACAAGATGCATTTTAAAGTTTTAGGAAAACGAAATAAACTGAAAAAGTTTATTTTTCTATAATTCTCCCATCAGGAAAGATGCATTAAAAAGAATTTCAACAAGTTAAACCGAAATATATCTGTAAACAGTGCTGATACCAAATTAACATTTATTATATCGAAAGATTTTAATCATACCACAAATTATCTTATAAAGAAACATTAACGCATCTAAAACTTAATTTGAATTATTAGAATTATCGACAATGTAAAAAAGTAATTTAAAATTACCTAAAGACTGATATTAAACGACTTGAATGAAGTGGTGGCATTGAACCAGTTACAATTTGTCTAGTTCACCGAATCACTTGTTGTGAGGTAACGAAAAATAACAGTTAAATTCTCGTAAAATTACTAAATGTTTTACAGCGCAAGTTAAATATAAACAATAATAAATTTTTATAAGGATATCAGCTCTGTTCATTGAAAATCAGCGTGTTTTATTTGTAAATAGTAACAACGGAAACTGTCTTCTTTGTTTCACAGTTTCGCGCAAACAACAATGAAAAAATGAAATTAAAATAGCATTATAATAGCATCCTGCCTACTTTAGAGACCATCCATAAACTACGTCACCCTATTTCGAACATTTTTTGACCCTTCCTCTTCGTCATTTTTCTCACACTAACTTGTAAGCTTGGACTCTTGACTGTGACGTTCAACTTTGAAGAATCCAGTTTTTTTTTAATTTTTTCTGATTTTACTTAAAAATAATTAAATACATAAAACAATAGAAATTAATTTACACCGGTACAGTGGGTGATCGGTTAACGAACATAATCCGTTCCAAGAAAATGTTCGTGATCCGAATTGTTCGCTAACCGATCATCGATTTACCATAGGATTTAATGGGAATTTGATTAATTCGTTCCGGAGACCTTGGCAAAAAACCTCAAAAACTCGTACACTGAAAAGTCCTTGACTCGTTTTAACTTATTAAAATCGATCCAATACGATTTTAAGATTGAATAGTTTATGAAATTTAATCGAATTCTTTAAATGACAGGAAATCATTTTTCTAGCGCATTTATAACCTCCAGCTATTTCCTAGTTGATATAACCAGCTTGGTATAGAAATAGATCGTTGTCGTATTTAACCTTTTATATAGACCTAAATTATGTGGCAGATCATGCAATAAACCGATTCGCAACAGTTTTATTTTTAAATGGAAACTTGTTAACTGTTCAGTAGCGGCGTGCGACATCGCAACAGTAGCAGGATGTAAGTTTAAACTTCCATATCAAAATTGTACGACTCGCGTAACTGTTTCTAATATATCGCAATAAAAATCGTTTCTGAAAGTATTAAAATAATTCTTAAAAAAATAAATAATAATAATAAACGTGTTTCTAATCACCGGTTAATTATCTACTATTATCTAAGAGTTAAATATCAGCTGCATTATTTTTTACAGAAAATAAGCAAGGTGAAAAATTACAAGGTTAAAATTTTTGTTTGTGAAAAGGCATTTTGGTAATAATATACCTCTCATTTATCTCTAATAAATCTTTAAAATATATTTATAAAAAATATAGTGATGTAACGCACGAACGAATTTCATCTCTCTTTTGTTTGTTTTCGGGATCTTATCAGTAGTTTACAGAGGATTTTTAAAAATTTGCATTTGGATGATTTAATAGCAATGTACACACCAAATAAATCTTTATTTAAACGCTAAAATTTAACGCTTTATATATTCATTCTTTAGCATTACGCAACTTAACGATTATTAGAAACAAGGACGTGTTATCTGTAAAAATCATCGTATAAAATTTCACTATCATTCAGACACATTAGCACAATCTTCACAAGTAGCCTGATTAAAAATTAGGACGGCATCTATTATAATTACCACCTGCAAATATATATATCTGTTAAGTTCTCGGAATTTTAGTGGTTTTTGGTAATTTTTTTTCTTTTTAATGCTATCTTCCGAGTAATCGTGACGTAAGCTACAATTTTCTTTTCCACGTTTCGCGAAAGTGCGATGCAACAAACACCTGCAAAGCGTGACGGACATCTTTTGCATTTTAAGAGCAAAATTATGTAGTCCATTAACACATTTTGTAATATTAAGAATTGTGTAAAAGTAAACGAAAAGATTCTGCATGTTACATTCACTTAATTATTATTTTTTTAATTTATTTATATAATTTGCACCGGTAAATTCATTTTTAAAATGATTAAAATTATTCTAATTAAATTTTCATGAATTCCACATGACTCGTAATGGGTTAGTTAATGTTATTTAATAGTATTTAAACTTAAATAAGGTCATAAGGTCATTTTTTATATTAAAATGGTTAAAGATGTAAGATCCGGGAATATAATTGAATTTTTTATTATGTTTTACTATAATTTAATTTATGGAAACTACAAAAAAAAAATAATAATAATAAACGAGTTTTATAAAAATCAACATTTTTTTTAATTTATTTTATAATATTTATTATTGTATCGTTTAACATAAATATGTCAGTAATTAATCACGACAATTTTTTACTCGTTTTTTGTTTCTTCCCCTTCAAGACAGTTTAATTGTTTTCTGATGAATTACGGGTTATTTAAATATTATAACATTAAGAATTAACTTATTTTTCTTTTTTCATGTTATGAGTTAATCGATGCCATTTTTTTTAAATATCTGTAAATTGTTTGCGAACTATGTTCCACCGAATGAACTGTGTTGAAAGAATCCCATAGCAAGTATATTAAAAATGTAGCAAAATGTATAGTTTTTCCACAGGAACACAGTTTAAAATTATTTAAAAATTAATACAGATCAATAGACAGGACATTTATGTTCCAGATTTAAATTAAATTAACGCCTTTTTGGGGGCTTACCAAACAACAAAAACTTTTTTCGAACTTATTTTCGGCTTCGGCAAACTATACTGTAATTATCTTTTTTAAAAAGTTACCAAAATTGCTAGTATAATAATGGGTGTTAGTATTACACAAACAAACATTAACTCGCTCCGAAATGATTCTAAAGTTTTTTCTTTTAAATTGTATACAGTAATTTCTTAACTATAATGCATTTAATTTCGACCTTAGCAATATTTTTGTAGCAAATGTTAATGTTTATACTATTTTCTATACTGTGGAACGAGTGGATAAAATTACTGTATGGGCCATATTTAGGTAATATATCCGCTGCTTACGTCATTAGATAGAAAGAGAGAGGATGGTAACAGGTCACGGACAGACCGACACCCATCTTTTAAGTCTTCAAATTTCTGTACTGTTTCCATAACAACAAGGACTGAAGGTCGTATCTTGCATTTTTCGTGTGTCTAAAAAATAATTATGCATATTTTCGACATTTAAAAACAGTCAGGATTAATTTTTTTCCCTCTCTCCTTCTCTAACCACATTTTGAATGCCTTAGGACAGTGACTGTTCGTGGCTCCGACAAGACTCACTTTCCTGTCTAATAAGGCGACCTTAAGCCTTTATATCACCTTTTTTTCATCGCAGAAGCGTGGAAGACTATAATTTTCTTTGGTGAATACGAAACTTTTATGTAACAAAACTATCTATCTCTTTCTCTCTCAAACATTCTCATATAGCAAACAATGAACATTGGCTCTCTTTAACTTTGATTTTTTTACAGCTGTAATCCTATTGTTGTAATCTGGCTTAGTTCCTGCTAAAACAAATTCAGACTAGACTACTAAAAGTTACACGTATAATTATTAAAACGGAAAATAAGTACAAAATTATATTGCAGTAATGCCTGCAATCTGAATTGGTTTCGTGCAATCTTTAAGCAATGTAGTTTATGTTCACATAAAAAATTATTCTAAAAATAATTATAGAAAAAATTTGCACGCATTAATATTAAATCAAAATTTTAATACGCAAAGAGTGATTTTAATAGCCAAAGCTGCACAAATTTTTGGCACATTTTAATGCGTTTTTTAAAAATCTTAGCGGCTGTAACAACGTTAAGAAAAACAACAACAGAAAACGATAAACAAAATCGTTGGCATCGGAAAATAATGCAAATCCGAAGGATCCAGAACAATCAAACAAAAGATCCAATTCTAAACGAGACATTTAAAAACAAAAATTGAAACATGTCGTCCTTGTATAATATATATATATTGTAAACTGCATAAATATATATAAACTTGATTGGAAAGTTTGTTTTTACCTCCTGTGAGCAGCCATTATCTTTTATTTAACAATAAAATTCTGTTGTTTGTCGGTCTGCGGTTATAAATAGAATTAAAAAAGAAAAAAAATTCGTCTTTCAGCTTTAAAAAGCTTTCTTATTTTGGAACAATGCTTGTTAAATCGAGACATTTCAACTGCTCTTAAAACATCGATTTAATAACAATAATAATAATGACAAATTTAACAATTTATAAAACGATTAATTCTTAAACGCTGCACCTTTAACAATCGGTATAAGCAAACAGTGCCAAAAGTTTAAATGTCACAGCACACAGAAAAAACTACAATATGTTCTTTTACTTACCAAAGTATGCTCATATCCCATAGCATGTTGGTTGTTATTCCTATTGTCAGACATGACGGACGAATGTTGGATATTCATTAGGTAAACACTCACTCACACTCTTTCTAATACACCGACTGAACCCATCCACGCCGGTTATAACAGAACTAGTCTTCTCAGACCGGAACTAGATCTTGCGTGATGTCACAGGAAGAGGGCCGATAGTAAATCGACGGTGGCGCCCTGCGGTGTTCATTTTTAAATCTCGTCTTTCCGTCTCTCTAAAACAATCGAAGAAATCGTTTTTTTTTCCGTTTGCTACTTTTTTTGTATTTTTATTGCTATTGTTAATGATGATTTTAGTTCCGTGTTAGTGACTGTAACCTTTCTTTTTTTTGTTGTATTTTTTCGTTTATTTTTACTTTTTTTTTATTTTTAAAGTACAAATAAATTGTACCAAATACAGTATGATTTTAGTTCCGATAAGAAAATTGGGTAAAAATGACTTTTTTTTTCTTTTTGCTTGTAATTTTATCTATTAGGTACATTTACCTAAATAGATGAGAGTCTCTAATACTCGAGATATCTTACATTTGTTTGTTTTAATCTCGAGTTTCAAAGAACCGAATCGAATTTTTATATATCAAAAATTCCTATTTTATATAAAATTTTAAGCACAATTTAAATATTTGAAAAAATATATAGCCTATATATATTTTTTTGACATTTAAAATCTTAATATTTCTATCTAAAATGACGATGATGAATTTTTATATTTAAAATTTTATAAAACTAAAAATTAAGAACTGCTTACAAAGAACAGCATTCCTTTATTACCTGAAAAGATAAATTTTTGAAAAATAAAAACAATTTTTAATTTAATTTTTATTCAATCCTAAAAAAAAAAAAATAAATTTTAAATAATATTTAAAATAAAAATTCATAGTTTGATTATGATGTTGACTTTTTTATTTCAGTCATAAAAGCAAGCAATTTTAGTTTATTAATTGAGTTACGTAAATGGAAAATATTCAATTACTATGTTAACAAGTTTGTTCCATAATTTTTAACATTTATTCATTTTATTAGAAACAAAAATCTTTAAATACAATATTTCCATTGTTATACTTAAAAATAACTTTGTTTCACTACAAAGTTGGAAACAAGGTGAACTTTTTTTAAAAAGAAAAAAGAAATATATACAATATAGAGTGATTTTTTTCTTGTAAGCCCACGATATATGAATGGTTTAAATAAGTTAAAAAATATCCATGATTTAACCAGACAAATGACGCGAATAACGATGAATTATGCAATATTTTATTCTTTCGACACTTAACTAGACATAAGAATGCTAAAGTGTATTATCAAGTATACCTTATCGCATACAGCATCTGATTCTTTTCTCAGTAATGTGTAACTAGAGAAAATTATGAGATGCTTTTTTACATACTTGAATCATTTCTTTTTATATTACAATTTATCCCACGTTTTACTGTCGCGAATATTTATTGCGTGATTTATCTCGATGTCTATTTAATCGATTACTTTTTAAGTTCATTACAGGCCTATATACTCTCTTGAATAGATTTTTTCGATTAATTTTGAATCTTTTAAAAGGATTTCTTTTAATAACCATGTATCAAACACACATGCAATGTCGTAGGTTCCCTGACCTTTAACTAGTTTCCTTTGACATAATTTTTAACTAAACCTAGTTACAAGTTCGAAATTTATAATCTGAAAATATAGGAAAAATAGTTTTCCACCTTATTTATCGTCTAAGAGATACAAAAAACCGATATCTCCAGTTAATTATCTTGTACAAATGCTTTGTAATGTGTGTTTACTAGAGTATCGTTCATTATTTTGTTTTTTTAAAATATTATACACAATCAATTTAAAAAGATGATATTTGATTCTGTCATTCCGATATTTGATGCATAAGTTGCGTGATACAGACTTCCACCAATATGCAACAGAATAGCAGGTTAATTTTAATCGGATGAACGGGTTAGTTTTAACACCAAATTCTAGATGACATTGACCTTTAAGTTTACCGAAAAAATAATTGATAACTATTGAATATATGAAAATGCGATTCAAAACTCCTGTTTCTAATGCGACATTTCTAGGTCAATTCTTTTTAGTAAATAATTTTTGCCTCGCATAATTAGCATCATTACCTAACTTATTAATATATTTGTGTACATATTTATATAAATATTGAACGCATGTTTTATTTTTAAGAGTTTCTACTCGCTTAACAAGTTTTGTCAGTACGAACGTCATTAATGTCCCACTGACTGATGACATATCCTAATACACGCGTCTTTCGTCATTACGTTTCCAATATTTTGTGTATTTTTTTTTTCAAAGAAGAAGAAATTATTTTTACTATTATTGAAACCAGAGCTGCTTCTAGTAACCGCGTTGCTTATTTATAAAGGCTCTCATATAAATTCAAACTTTTAAAATAACAATTTTTTCATTTTTATAATATTCAAGTTGCGTGGCACCCGATGGCAAATCATGAATTCTTTTGACCTCATTTACTTTATGCGTTGGCGATTCTACAAAAACTAAGAATAATCTCGATGTGCTATGCGTAGGTATTTGAATCCTATAGAATAATCAAGATTTTTCGTAGATAATAAACGTAGATTATAAATATAAATATGAAGGGTAGGATGTTCGGATTTTTTGTAAGAACACGTTTTGAATATATTTTTATTTTTACGTTGAAATTGTATTTTAAATAAAATAAACTAAACAAAAACCTGCTGAATTAAAGACTACTTTAAGTCTTGGAATCTAAGACACGTAAGAAGTGTTTATTATGTAAGAATTTAACGAATATTTAAATATTGACATGATTAATAAAGCAAAAATAATCATGTTAATATGGTTAAATTCATAAAGCAAATTTTAATCAATTATTATTATTATTATAAGATTCTGAGATAAAGGGGCGAATTTGTGAATACAGTATTGTTGTCTTTAAGCTTTAACATTTAAGAGCCCCACTCAAACGTATTTAATTTTTTTTTTTTAGTGAAGTATGAACTCCTTATAATATGAAGCCCTAAGCAACAGTTTATTTGGTTTATAAGCAAATCCGGTCCTTCTGAAGCAGATAAGTTGAGGCCCACGCTACTCGTAAATGTGAGCTTCACCCCATTTCGAAAGCCATAAAAATTTATGAATATAATCAATAAAACAAATTTGAAGTCAATCGGTCAATTTATTACGCCAGTTATCATGGATTTTGGGGATCCCTTTATGCACGGACCCAAGAAAAATGACCTTGTTAGTAGTCCCTCTCTTTTGGGCTCTATTTATTTTATATTTTAATTTTGTTCATATTTTATACTTTTACCAATTATTTGTTGTTGTCATTTTACAGGTATTTAGCAAAATACAGTATATATATTTTTTCATTTAAATTTCGCTTTTAGTTTAATACTTTTTATTATTATTAATACATTTATATTCTCTTGATACATAAACTTTTTCATCTTATATAAAAAAAAACGTAAATTCCAGTGGCGGCTCGTGGATGATTTTTGTGGGAGGGCTAAAAAATTATA